>PVIR01008128.1:0-57552 GCA_004026965.1 Petromus typicus
GGAAAGTTAATGCCAGTTCTGGCTCTTAGAAATTTTGAGGTTTACTCTAGGATTAGTACTCATTATAAGAATATTGAAGTCCTAATAGAACAATTGGGGAGCATCATTGTAGGTCTATAACTTGTTAACTATAAATCTCTAAAATCATATTTTATATAGTATATGGGATAATGAAACCACTGCCTACTTGTTATGATAATTATGTAACAAGTACTTGAACTTTAGAATATTGTTAACATAACAGTAAAATAAAAATTTTAAACATGGAGTTTATGTAGTGTCCCTTGAGTTGGAAAATTGTCATTTCCCTACAAATGTCATCATCGACAAAGATTTCTCTCCATTCTAAACATCTGGAATTTCTTTTTTGTTTTAGAATAGATGCATCCCAACTCACACTAAGATACTTTTGTGTTCTTTGGTGTTTAGAAAAAGGGATGTAAAGTAAATTTCCCTGACTCTCTACTGGAAATAAACTCCCCGTCATTTGGATAGTGAGTTCCTGTGGCATCAAAGCTCTCTGTGTGTATGGCAATTGCTGAGCCTGTGGAGTAGCAATTTTCTCCACACAAACATAATTTTATATTTCTTTAAAGATGATTTCAAAAATACCTAACAAAGAGAAAACCTGTCAAGGTAATCTTCTTAGGCAAATTCTTATTTGATGTACAAGAATAGATAGGAAAATAGTACCAGCAGGCTATGAAAAGCCTGTTGTGACACTCTGCCCAGCGTTGGACTTCTCCTCAGAGAACCTCTGTGGAGAGCTAGTTATTCTGTATTCAAGACATCAGTAAGCTTATCTCACACCTCTCAGGTGGTCACTGGCCACTGGGAAGCTTTGTGCAGTCCACCTAGGAGGGGAGGGCTTTGACTTCTGGTCTGTGGCCATCAGGTAGAGAATTGGAAGAGACTTCAAGAGCTTTTCCTAAGAACCGTGGGTTCTCTACTACTTCTGCTGGACCCCTTACTTCTAAAACTGAAATCTGAATGAACTTATCCTTTAGCTCAGATTTGAAGTATGCTGTTTGGCTCTGCCAAGAGGTACAACTCGGGGCTGGATGGAGAGCTGGTTGTGATAAAGAAGACAGTCATTTTGCAGGCTCCAGGTGCCTGCCACTTGCCCCACATCTCTCTGTATGCAACTGTATTCATGTAGGAATTAACTTCACTAAGTCTCCTTGTTCCTGAACTGTAAACCTGCGTTACGGAAGAGGTGTGTTCAAGACGTAGAAATTCAACTTCAACTCACTTGACCCACTTCAAAATATCAATATTAATGAAAATGAAGGTGCTAAATTTATTCTGTAGTTTTAGGCTCCCAGTGATAGACTGAAGTAGCTATAAAAAATGTTATGTATATTTGATTTACATATTTTTATTAGCTATCAAAATTATATTTAAGCAAGTTGACTCTAAAACATTGACCAAGTAGTACCATAAGTTACTTAAAGTTGATGTTTCTTCAATCCTTATTTTTTGTTGTTTAAAATTTTTTCAATATCCCTACTCAATTCCCAGCATTAATTAAATACTAGGCTATCAAAATGACTTTTTAAATGGTTCTCATTTTTCATATCATCTCTATTTCTAACTTCAAACCATCATGCCTCGCTGTCCATTGATTTTTCTTAAAGCACTAGTTACTTGCAGACAAAAACAACCTTCTGTAGTGCCCAATATTAATCAGTAAAGCCAGAAAATTAAGTACTTATGAAATTAAATATTTATGACACTGTTATTTTCCTGTTTAACAACTTCTGTCAGCTCTCCATTTCTCTTCACAAAAAATCTAACTCCCTTAAAATATTATTCACTTGGACCATTACCTTCTCCTTGACTACCACAATTACTACATAGCTTCAATCTTTTTACTTCATCCAGAGATCTTGTGTGTTTTTATAGCAACATGATCTTATCCACAATTGCCCATGATTAATGCAAAATCCTAAGGAAACATACAGAAGCCAAGTGAGTTTCTGACTTGGACACTTGTATTACACTCAAAGATAGGGACTTCTTTTAAGAGAATTATTGATTCTCTCTGTCATGACTCCACCAACCACTGTAGTCAAGTCTTATGTTTCTCTTTTATGTGGGTTTTATTCACTTATTTTTTATGGGTCTATATTTGCAGTACATAATGTTTATATATCTTGTGTGGAGTTGATACAGGTTCATAATGAATTTTACCTTCACTGGTTGCCTCTTCTGTGGTCTGTCCACATCCACTCCCCCTTACTACTGGTTTTCTTTTGGTTTTATGCTTTTGTCATGCTGGATCTTGCCATAGAGGTTTGGATCTTGCTGACTACTCTGTCTCAAATGCTGCTTCTTCTTTATGCCCCTTATCATTACCATTCTTTACAGTATAATTCAGTTCTGCCTTCCTCAAAAAAGGCCCTACCTTAGTCTATATTAAACGCTCTTCTTATCTGCTCCAAGTGATCCATGTGCAGATCTTTCTTCTTGGAGCCCTTCACAGTGACAGCTCTACATTTATTTTTCTGAGTATTTGGTCAGTATCTGTCTCCTCCATCATTCTACCTTTTCCATCAGATAAAATATATATATATATATATATATATATATATACATATATATATATATATATACACACACACATATATATATATATATATGTATACACACATACACACACACACACACACACACATATATGTATACATACATACATTTTAATCTGTATCTCTAGTATCCAATGTAGTATTTGGTTAACAATAAGAATTTTCAGTAAATATTTTTAGAATGAATTTTGAATGACACATCAAAGTTATGCCCTGAGCTTAGTTTAAAAGAATACATTTTGATTTAGATTTGCAACTCCATTTCTCCATAATATAGTTCAGAATATTCTATTTTGTTCATGATAGTCTTCTGTGGAATATTAGCTTCTTTTTTCTCCTTTCTTACACAGTATATAAGCCAGATTCTTTTATGTCCTATTATCTCAGTTTTTTGGAGACAAGCATATTTATTTCTTGTTTAATTGTTATTTCTTCCTTCAGGTTCCAAGCTCCTGGACATTTATATGACAAGATTTTTCTAACAGTATTCCTGAAAAAGTTAGAAGCAATGAAAATGTAAGCATTATTAAATAGTTTAAAATAGGAGGGAAAACATTAACAAAAGTAAAATTTGTATACAGATATCTGGATGTCTATATTCAAGCTACTCTGTCATAAGTAGGTTAATGAAGAAAGACAATTTATATAATTTCTGCTCACCTGGTGTTTTATTCTAGGTTAACATTGAAGTTCTGTAGTCTTTTATTAGGATTTCATTCTTAATAACTTTCTTGAAGAAAGATATATATATATAATATATAAATATTATGAACTGCAAACATGTATGAAAGCAATGTTGAGATATGATTTTAAAATATAGTTTGAAAAAATTTCAATTCAGTGATTTTTGAGACGTTTACAGAATATTCCAATGATTGGTATAGTCTAATTTTATGTCTTAGTTTTGATTTTACTCATACATGCTTGCAGTTCATAATATTTATATTCCTTTTGTATATGTAATAACCTTTATTCTTCTCATTTCCATTTCCCTGCCATTCCTCTTGTTCTCCTCCCTCATTCAGTCTCTTGATCTCTTCCCCATTTGAGAAAGATAAACCTCCATATTTTCTACTATCTTATGTTTTGCTTTTCATTTGTAACTTGGGTTTCTCAGATCAAAGAAACCATTTAAGCCTGTGCATCTGACTTATTTCACTTAATTGCATGATCTCAAGGAGTATTCATTTTCCTACAAATATCTTTAACTATCTTTTTTGATGACAGAGTCATATTCCACCATATCTTTACCATTTATCTCTCAATGATCTACAGATTGCTTCCAAGATTTATCTATTATGAGCTGTACTAGTATAAACAGAGGTTTGCCTGTATAGTATAATATGCTGTCTCTAACTCTTTGGGAAAGATATCCAGAAAAAGAGGAGCAGGTTAAATGAAATTTTTATTTTTAGTTTTTTGAGGAATCACCATACTTATTTCCATGAGGTTGCACTGTTCTATCTTCCCTCTAATGGTGCTGAAGTGTTCCCCCCCCAACTCTTGTTTACATTTGTTATCATTTGATTTCTTCATGATGGCCATTGTTTCTGGGGTAAGATGAAATCTCAATATTGTTTTAATTTGTATTATTCTAAGAGCCAATCATGTTGAGCACTTCTTTATATATTTGTTCACCACTTATACTTTTTTTCTGTGAAGTATTTATTCATTTCACTTGCCCATTATAGTCCTATCTTGACTCTGAATACTTGAGTCATATTCTTTTATTTTAATATAATACAGGTACATACCAACAAAAGAAACACAAACAATCTCTCTTCTTAATTCTATGGAAAAATAAAACAAAATTTCATAACAAAGTAATTAACAAGTAAAAGTAGTCAATACAGAGAGTAGCATAATCTAAAAACAATAGCCAGTCTTTTTAATCTATGCACTTTATAGTCTTCAACTCTATTTTAGAGCTCAAATGTGCTATATCTCTCTACACTTCCCTAGGCTGGAATATTATATCCTAGCCCTTCTCATCCCTCTTTTGCCACACATTCTTCGAGTCCAGGTGAAAATAGCACTTTCTCAGAATTTTCTCTAACATTCTTGCATTCCTCCTTATGAACAATAATCCTTGCTCAACGTTTGCGTATTTATTCCCTTTGGGTCTATTGGTTTCCTGGTGATGCAACCATGACTAATTTGCTTTGTTTTCAAACACAAGTGTGATGCCTGCTACATAAGCCCTACTTAATATTTATTAAGTGGATAAATGAATGTCTTTACCATCTCAATACAACTTTCTCTGACACAGATTTCAAACTCTTTTTGTGTGACATTCTATTTTCCTAAAATATCACTGTAAATATATTTTATTTTGGTTTTTGTGACCCTTGTCTTTCCATCTGTCATGTCCTGTCCAACACGAATGGCATCTGCTTTCCTATGCTTTTGTATTTTTTTAGGCAGAGATGATCCTTTTCACCTCTGTGCTCTCAAAACAGCTGTCACATGTCTAAGGCAGTCACATATTGTGCTGCCGGCATCAAAGAAGGGCTCATTTACCTCCAATTTAATTGTAAACTATTTAAAGGCGGAAGTCGTTTTATCTCCCTTCTGCCTTGCTATCCTTCAATCTCCGTAATTCCTGATGTATTAGCTTACATATAATAATTACATATTGAGTCAATAGTGTTAGTAAAGTTTAATAATAGTTATTCTGGTCCATAATTTTTTTTTTTTTTTTTTTTTTTAGACAGGGTTTTGCTTTGTGGTTCAGGCTGGCCCTGAGCTCAGCCTCCAACTCACATCACAACAATCCTCCTGCCTCTGCCTCCCGAGTGCTGGGATTACAGGCGTGAGCCACCACGCCCGTCACTGTGGTATGTGGTACTGGTTGCTTCTGGGCGTGAGTCTCCACGCCCAGTATGGTATGTGGTTACCGAGGATCGAACCCGGGTTCTTGCGCTTGCAAGACAGGCGCTGGAACCACTGAGGTAACTCCCCGGCCATAATTTTTTTAAATCAGTTATTTAGTTTGTGTGATCTAGGAGATCAGGCCTCTTGGTGCAAAATAGACTTTTATTATAGAAACTTAATAGGTGATTTGGCTTTTAAACAATACTTTTGTCATCTGGCTTTAGAACTCCTTTAGCTTTAGTGGGTTAAGAATCTGTAAGTAAATAGAAATAGACCTAACTCTAATTATGAGCCTGTGAAATGGTAGACTAAGACTAGAGCCAGTTTTTCTTGTCTACAGAGGAAGTACGGCATAAAAATGTTCCTAAAGCCAAAATGATTGGGCGATCTACAAAAATGACTGGAATTAAACTGGACACCATAAGTGAATTAAAAAGTCAGTGTAGTTCCAAGTCTCTTCAGTTTCCAATTAGCATAGAACAAAGAATATGTGACACTGCCCAGTGAGATTAGGAGTTTAAAGGGCTGAGGAAAAACTGCTGTTAAAAATGTGGGCCGGGGATATAGCTCAGTGGTTCCGGCGCCTGTCTTGCAAGCGCAAGGACCTGGGTTCAATCCCCGGTAACCACATAACAATACTGGGTGTGGAGACTCACCCCAGCGGCAACCAGTACCACATACCACATACCACAGTGCCGGGCGTGGTGGCTCACGCCTGTAATCCCAGCACTCGGGAGGCAGAGGCAGGAGGATTGCTGTGATGTGAGTTTGAGGCTGAGCTGAGGGCCAGCCTGAACCACAAAGCGAGACCCTGTCTCAAAAAACCTTAAAAAAAAAAAAATGTTTTAGAGAAAAAAAACATGAGAAATTTCTTCAGAAATTCCATATATGAATATGGATTTACAAAGTCATAAACAAAATATGTATCTCTTTCTTTCTGCCTCTCTTCCTTTCTCCTTCCTTTATCTTTTCTCTTTTTTTCCCTTCCTTGCTTTCTTGCTTATTCTTTACCTCAAGAAGGAAAATGCTCTAATTCAGAAACACCAGAATTTCATAAATAGCATAAATTTATGGCTCCAGGATTGTCTTAGAGCATGTGTGCTGTTACAACAAGTACAATAGACTGAGTAATGTAAAAAGGACAGACGTGAATTTCTTACAGTTCTGGAGTCTGGATCAGCATTAATAGTTGAGTAGTTTCCTTTCAGTGCACAGCAGGTGTCCAAGTGCAGGCTTCTGCCCTGTGGCACACTCCTCTGGTTTCCACAGATTCTCTACCACGCTCACTGTTGGTGGCTCTTTGGTTCATAGTTCCCTAACTTAGGTGAGACCTCCTCAGTCAATTACTGCCCGTGTTTTTGTTTCCGACCTGCTGGAGATGCCCGAATGTGGCATAATTTATTATGACTCAGACTTGGCTACCTTTCATGACTTCCTTTCCTTGATGGAAAATAAAAACTTCTTGGCTGTGGGGAGTCCTTGGAAGTGATGCAGCCAGGATCCTCGTGGCAAACTCCAATCCCCTAATAGCCCCACAGTTAAAAGATTAATAACCAACAGACAACAAAGCTAGAACCTTGAGGAAAAAGGCTGAGCCTGGGCTTGACTCTTGCTACTCTGAGCAGTGGCAGCCCAAGGCCACATACTGCAGCAGCAGAAGTGGGAGCAGAAGATAACCTGAGCTCACTTGCACCTGTATTTGGTAACCAGCATTCAACCCATAATCCTAGCATGCATAAAACAGGGTGGTCTCACAATAATCCCTGTAGTTGAAGATTGCTTAGGGCAGGCCAGACATCCTTAATCCCAGTAAATCCCAGTAATTTTTTTTTTTTTTTTTTTAGGTTTTTTGAGACAGGGTCTCGCTTGTGATTCAGGCTGGCCCTGAGCTCAGCCTCAAACTCACATCATAGCAATCCTCCTGCCTCCCAAGAGCTGGGATTATAGGCGTGAGCCACCACGCCCGGCATTGTGGTATGTGGTGCTGATTGCTGCTGGGGTGAGTCTCCATGCCCCGTATTGTTATGTGGTTACCGGGGATCGAACCCGGGTCCTTGCCCTTGCAAGACAGGCGCCGGAACCACTGAGCTATATCTCCAGCCCAGTCCCAGTAAATCTTAAAACCAATAATCCTAGTGCAGTAATCCTAGTGCAGTAGTTTAAAACCCCATGGGGTGAGGCAGATGTCTGAATTCCAGTAGTTGATTCTGCAAGGCAGGACAGAACACCTCAAATCCAAGTAAGTTAATCCTACTAAGTAAATCTTAAATTGGAGTAAGTTGTCTGCAGTTCCTCACCCTTGGCTTTGTAAATTTGGGAAACACAATCTTCTCCCAATATATCTCTACATAATCCTGCCATGACACTTTACCAGACACATTTCCTCATCTCTTATCTTTTTCTGCTTTGAGTAAGTGTTGTTGTCTGTTTTTTGTTGCTGAAACCAAATACCCAAGAGTGGACCATTGCTTTAAAAAATAGAAGTTTATTTGTCTCTCCGTTCTGAAGACTGAGAAGTAGAGGAATGTTGAACAATAACTGCCTTAAGACTGGTAAGGGCCTCCCTGCTGCATCATACATAACCCAGTGGAGGCATCAGGTCATGAGACAGAGCAAGCTGGCCAGCTCAGTCTCTCTTCCCCTTCTTACAAATCACAAATGCCCTCATTGAGACCCCATCCTTGTAACTTTGTTTAACCCTAATTACCACCCAAGGGGTCCATTTACAAAAACCACTGATCTGTGAACTTCATGATTAACTTCCCAACATATGAACTTGCAAACCACATTAGTCAGGAACTGTCCTCAATCCAAGGAATATGTAACAAACTTTCTAAAAATGTTCTCCTGAAACACTAGTCATTGAAGAAGAGGGACAAGCCCTCAACAACTTTCTCCCTGGCCCATCCTCCACTAAATTCTCTTTATTTTACACTGTATGGCAGATGATGGACAAAGAATTTCTGAGTAATTTTCAAATAAACAGTAATTTTTCAAACTACTGCTTTGCTATAAAACATGGTTTTTAAAAAATTTTTAGGGATTTTTTTTTTTTCTGGTACTGGATGTGGAATGAGGGCCTTCAAACTGATCTATATCCCCAGGCTTTAGTATTTTCTTCTCTTTTGTGACAGAGTCTAAGTTATTAAATTTTCTAGACTGGGACAGAACTTGGAATCTTTCTGTCTCAGCTTCCGAGAGTGCCGGGAGTAAAAGTGGGTGCTACCACAACCCACTAGCAAGGACTTCTTTGAAAATATCTTATGAATAAGAATGTTTTACAGGACTGTTAATATAATAAAACAAAATTCAGAGTCAATCATTAAAAAGTTTTTAAATTTTCCTTTATTTCCATGTTTGTGTATGTGATGCAGGGTTTGAACTCAAAGGTCCTACACATATTAGGCAAATGCTATGCCTTAGAGCTACACGTACTTGCCCATTATTTTGTAAGGTTTTCATGTTCATATTCCAAATAAAAATTGTACTGGCTTGGATGAAATTATATGATCATTCTATTTAAAAAATATATGCAATTGTAAAAAAAGTCAAGTGATCAATAGTTCCTTTGATGAATTTTTAAAAATTGGCTAGCTTTCTTTATTAATCCATTAAAAACATTCAAAACTAGTTTGATACAGGTGTAAATAATACTTCATTCTTCTCAATCCCCGTGATGCTTATTCTTTTTTTTTTTTTTTTTTTGGTATAGCTTTCTTTTTTTTTAATTATCTTTATTGGTACATTAAATATACACATCATGATTGCACTCCATAATGGGGATTTGTACCAGTATAAGACACAACTTAATTCTCATTTTTTCCCATAGCCCCACCCACCCTACCACCCCCTCCATATATATAAAATTTGTTTCCTTACTTTTTTGTTACAATCTCAACATTGTCCCCTTTCATCTTATTTTACATTGAGCATTTTCTATTTCACAATATATAACATACAATGCTAGGACTCATTTACACTTGCTTGTCAATTTATTGTATTGACAAATGCCGAGGAAAAAGACACACTTCTAGGTATCTCTGTGAGGATATTTCTTGAGACACTTGGGAACAAACTGAGAGTGGGGAAATATCCTCTTAATGAGTAGTTCCCACCAATAGGGTGGGAGGCCAGGATATGGAACCGAAAGAGAAGACAACTCCTTTGCTGGGATATCAGGACCAGAATTGATCTAAGTCAGTGGGCCATTTTGAAAGGTTTTGAAAGTACAAAGAGTGAGACTCAGAAAATTTGAAGACTTGGGTGAGGTTTATTCAGGGAAAGAGGGTCTTGCTGTCTTCTCGCAGCAGTTACATATGTCCCATTGTTTATAGAGTTCGTAAGGTGGGACTTTTCTTTCCTTTCTTCTCTTTTCTTATGCTTTTATTCTTTCTGCTTATTTGTGCCAAATTTTGTACTTCAAATGTTAAAAAAACCCCTGAGATTTGTAAAATTTTAAGAACTATTTTAATATATTGGCATATATATTATATATATTATAGCAAAGTGTAATTTTGCTATAACAATTCAGGAAATTCCCATTAAAGCCAATCTGTGCTTCCCTTAATCATTTCTCTGTTTTTCCCCTATGCCTACTTCTGTCTCTCTTTAGTGCATCCAGGAATACAGCCTCCTCCTTGTTTGAGTTTATTATATATTAAAAGAGAGTTGTGTTTTGCTAATATCCTCTTATAGTTAGACCAGACATTTCTCACAATCATTTGATTTTCTCTTAATTCCATAAAATGTATATATAGGGGTTCATATGCATATATTGCCATAATAAAAATTTACCTGCTTTATATAACTATATATTTATCATATAAATATATGGAAATATAAATGTATCATATAAATGTGTGGATATATATATATATATATATATATATATATGGTTGCAGATTGACATCTATTGACCTATCATGTGCCACTTATTGATGCACAGTCACATGGCTTACAATATGTATAGATGAATATACAATAAATAGTCAGATATAATCATTTAGGCTCCTCATATTTCAAATAATTTTACCATGAATGTTTAAAGTTATAATTTAGTAATCTCTAGAATACAGAATCTATTTTGACCTATTAAAATGGCAGAGATTGTTTTTTGAATGATGAATATCACTTTATTGTAAGCCAGTCTTGAAGTGGGAGTGTAAGATAGATGCATAAGTGTTTGAATGTTCGCAGAGGGCACATGAATGAGTAGGATGTCTTTCCTTTTGGTCTAGTAGGGATTGTATTTCAAAAGTCTGGCCTGAGAAGACTGAGTTTATGTTTGAGAACCACATTTCTATTTTTCCATCCTCAAAGACACCATCATGGGCATTCACAGGAATTCCTGAGTGAAAACCCATCAAAGCATTCAGCTCCCAGCTCTTCTTTTTCCACTGGCACAGTTCAATAGCTATTCATTAACTCTCATTATGCATTTCACAGATTAGCACAAAAATAAATTTCATTGCAAAGACAAACAATAGTGTCTAGATAAATTACTTAGTATTTATTTGTGTAAGAAATAGAGAAATAAAAAATCCGGGAATACAGGCTAAAATGCATTGGTGATAGTGAAAAGAATGTAAATTTATGTCCTGTAATATTTGCATTACTGTTTTTACGTTTTAAAGTCTTATGTTAGTCTGCTTTTCACTAGTTGCCAATGTAAGTTTATATTTTTTCTCAGCTGCTGGGAATATCCAATTAAAAATAAATGTTATCCTGTGTAAATAGCCAAGATGATAGAAAATAACAAGTCACATAAAATAGATAGTATTTTTTTACTGGGATATCAACAAGAGTATACATGCAATCCTGGAGGTAGTTGGCCAGGGATGAGAGAAATCTGGGGAATTTCCAGTCAAACTCATTTTCATTTTACATACTATACTGACCAAAGGACATAATTTTTCATTATTCTGAGTTTGCATGTTACAACAGTTCTTCAGGGAGTTGTCATTGGCTGTGACTCTTCTCTCTGGTACCTTCCCAAGGGCATGGCTCTATGGCAAGCTGCCTCATGAATGATCAGTGTAATCTTGAAATGTGGGTGCTTAGCTGAAATGTATGTGTCTTTGGCACACAGAGCCAGATCTTGTAAGCATGGTCCTGAGGTAGGGAAGGAGGCAAAAGATCAGTAAGAAGGAGACAAAGAAAACAGGTATTTAAAAACTGTGCTTTTAAATAAATTGAGTTTAATGGTACATTTTACATATAGATATTATGAAATAGGAAGAAAATGTTAAAAGGAAAAAAGGAGTAAGGGAAAATAAAGAAAGGAAAGAAAAAAATTGATAGTAAAAATGGGAACAAAGCTTATGTAAAAGCTGTACTTTTAAGAAAAACTGCAGCATCAAAGCACAATGTTCCTCATGTATTTTACCATGCAGAAAAGTTACTAAAAAATCCTGAATTTTAAAGATGTAATAAGCCTGTAATTTGAACTCAGGGCTCATGTTTTTTACCTGTAAATTATGCTTCCTCCATATTCAAGAAATGAACAGTATTATTTGGCAATATATTTCAATTTTAAACATAGGAAATTTGTTTATTTTATCATAGACTGTCAGACAGCAGAAACACAGAGTCTAAATCACTTGTTTTGAAGACGCACCCAAGACTCAAAGGATATCTATTCCAGATCATAATTCACCTCTCTGCCTTGAAGGCTCACACTCTTCTTTGAGTGTGATTTTAAAATTTTTGCCTTATAAATCCCTTTATGCGTCTTACTGCCAAAAATACATTTTTAATGACAGATGTATGAGTACCTACCATTTAATTCTATGGATAAGGTCAGTCTAGGCTCCTTATCTCCATGGGAATCTCCTCAATCTTGTCTGGGGACAGTCCAAAATCATGTAAGAGATGAAGAGCTCATAATCAGTGTGTTCAATGGTTAATTTGGTCTAAAAGTCTCGTTTCTTTCTCATTGCTTAAACAGAATACACAACACCCACAAAACAAAGGAAGAAAAGTTAATTTTACCTTACAAGTTTTAGAGGTTTCAGTCTGCAGTTGGCTTTCTCTGAGGAAGGATGACACAGCAAATGGGCATGACAGAAGAGAAACAGTCCATACCAGGGCAGGCAGGAAGAAACTAGGCAGCCAGCCTTTCTTTCTCTTTTATGCCACCCAGGCTACAAGATGATTGGATGATGCCACCTACACAAAGGTGGACCTTCCCATTGCTCACTCCCGGAACTCTGCTAAAGCAATCAATGACTAATTTAGTTATCACACACTCTTAAGGACACACTCTAGATCCTCCAACTGATTTAAGGATACATATAGATAAATCATAAAAAATAATATGTGAACATGTATGAAGAAAAGGCAGCATAAACAAACAAATCACAAAACATTGTGAACAGTGAAATTTTCCAGTTAGAATAAATATGTTTAATAACATTTAAAAGTTATCAAATACTTTATCTAGGTATTTGGTTTATTTTATCATTTAGATTATGAACTTAGGCACTAGTTACTAGACTTAAATATCCATTTATTTTATTTTTACTCATTTGAGCAATACTGGGATTAAATCTGTTTATGTTGATAAATTAATTACCAATTTATATTTTCACCAACAGCATATTAATTCCTTCTCTCATCACTCTCATCAAGATTTTTTTTTTATATTCTTCATGATGGTCATTCTGTCTGAGAATCTCAATGTAATTTTGATCTGAATTTCTCTGATGACTAAAGATGAATTTTTTAGATATACTTATTGGCCATTTTGTGCTCATAAGAGAAACACTTCATAGCATAAATCCAAAAAGAAACTTCCTAAGTAGGACTCCAATAATACCAATAATAATAATAATAATAATGACAGTTAGCAACCAGTGGGATGACATCAAATTCCAAATTTCTGCACAGCAAAAGAAAGAAGTAGTAAAATAAAAAGCTTACAGAGTGAGAGAAAAATCTTTATTAGCTCGTTTTATCAGAGAGGACTAATACCTAGAATAGATAAGACATTCAATAATTTAAGCACCAACAGTAGGAGTAGCTCAATCAATAAATTCCTAAATGAATTGAATAGACACTCTGTATTTTCTAGGTGAAAGCTATAGATGCTAAATTTTTCTTTCCAATCTTTTATTTTTAAAGGACAACTTGCTTCAGGATTTTATGGCTTCCATTATACTACTCTTCTCATTATAATACACTTCTGTTTATTATGGTATTGATTTCTTCCAAGTTTTAATTATTTAGTTCATGTTTAGAGTGCTAAGGTTCACATTCTTTGTGAGGAGTTGGTACTTCCACATAGTACATCTTAATTCTTGTTTTTCATCCTTTTCCTCTCTTATGCCTACTCTTCCCTTCGTCTATTGGTTCTCTTCCCATTTTGCAAAAGATCTGTCTTCTTTTACCCTGTTATCTATCTTTATTTTTAATTTATATTTTGTATTTTTCATGAAAGAGAAACTATGCATTACTTAACTTTGTGTGTCTGATTTACTTCACCTAATGTTATGGCCGTCACGTACATTCATTTTTCTACAAGTGAGTCAAGCTTATTCTTTATTGCAGAATACTATCCCATTGTATAAATATACGACATTTTCTTTATACTTTCATCTATTGATGGACATATATACAACTCCCCAAAATTAGTTAATATGAATTAAACTTCAAACATGAATACATATGTATAATTTTAACATCATATTTTTTAACTCTTTCAAGAAGATTTTTAAACAGGGGTAGCCGGGTCAAATGTAATATCAATTTTTCATTTTTTAAAGAAATTCCATGCTAACTGTCATAGTGGTTGTATAAGTTTACATTCCCACCAACAATATAGAAAAGTGCCATTTCCAGTCTTGCCCGCATTTGTTATTATTTGATTTCTTGATGGTAGTTATTCTTTTATTTTTATCCATTTTGTTTGTTTATTTTATTTATTTATTTATTTATTTTTTAGGTTTTTTTGAGACAGGGTCTTGCTTTGTGGTTCAGGCTGGCCCTGAGCTGTCTCAAACTCACATCACAGCAATCCTCCTGCCTCTGCCTCCCGAGTGCTGGGATTACAGGCGTGAGCCACCACGCCCGGCACTGTGGTATGTGGTACTGATTGCTACTGGGCATGAGTCTCCACGCCCAGTATGGTATGTGGTTACCAGGGAATCGAACCCAGGTCCTTGCGCTTGCAAGACAGGCGCCGGAACCGCTGAGGTAACTCACCGGCCCGATGGTAGTTATTCTTTTAGATTATGTTACTAATTGTCTTCTAACTTGGTGCCTATATTTGGTCTCCATGACTCAGGAGGCTCTACTGCATGCAGAATATGTTGAATTCATCAGTTTACTTGCAGGAAACTGAATTTTACTGCTGGAATTTATGGAAGTTCATGCTGTGTTTATCTCTGAGGATCACAATGTACTTTCTACTGGGTTACTGATAAATCACCACTCATTGAATTTTAGAATTAAAAACTATCTTTAAGGCCTTCTATCTAGTGATATCTACAGTTAACTTTAGTCAGTGTATTTATAATTAAATGAAAATTTCCCAGAAACATAAAGAGTTTTGTTCTAGAGCTTCTTTGTTGAAAGTAGGAGTAGGTTGCTTGGGTTGTACTTCCTACCTAAGTATATCCCTTCCCTTTCCATCTACTCTTTCAGCCTCTTTGAAAAATTTTAACTTAGTTCAACCTCACACTTATACCCTAACACTAATGTACCCTGATTTTACTGAGGGTATTATATTATTAAAGATTAGTTTAAGATATTGCTTATATGCTCCTTCCATTGTATATGAGGATGGTTTAAAATGTATGTTATGTAAGTATATTGAATACATTTTAAATATTTTTTTCATTTTTCTTTGAATATGTCAGGGGGAGCTTTGTGAGCTCCCAAGCCCTCTTGTTATTCCTCAAATCTCCTTTAATAGAACTTCTCAGATTTTGGCTTGCACAGGTAGCATCTTGTGATCTTGGGAAAAACAGAAGCATTGGTATTCATCTCTAGGGATTCTGATTTGGTAGAATTTGGTCAGATCTCAGGATTCTGTATTTTTAAAAAAAACCCTGATCCTCCCCAAATTTTGTTACCAGTAGTGTGTGTTCACACTTTGAGAACACTGGCCTATACCTTGGTAATTAACAAAAAGTATAAAGATTAGGGTTTTGCAAGCAAACTTGAAACTTATCTTTTAAAAATATTTTTAAGACTTTCATAGAAGTTTTCCTAAAATATTTTGAATGCTTTTAAAAAGTCTTTTACAACACTTTTGTCACATATTAGGCATTCTTAAACTCTAAAATGAGCATTTTATGAATATTTTGGGCCTATCATCTTGCTCTTAGAAACACAATTTCTCATTTTGCACTTGACCTTCTACATATCATTATGTAGCCTCTTAGCCTGATTTAGTATGACCTGTCATCACCCAGAGAGAGGCTGTTATCTCTGCTGTTGTCCTGATATATGATCACTGTAGATCTCATATTTCTCTTCTCTTAGCTTTTTTTCTTCCTTGTTCCTAGACTTATTCGCATATTTCACTGTGATATAACACAGAAAAATAACTCTTGAGATAATGAGCCTGAAAATTAATAATCTCCTTTAATCAGTTTTCTTTCTTGTTGGTGCCCTTTAATAAATATGTCTGTGTTGAGAAAGGAGGAAACACTGAAAAGGCTGCAAATGGCTTTCTCATTATTCAAAATCTGAATGGAAGATGAGAATCATAAGCTTTCTCTAATAATTATTTAAAGTACACATCATCGCATTACTCATGAATAAACTACTTTGATATGTTAGGAATGGACTTAAAAGATCAAAAATAAATTGGTTTAACAAACATTCTTCCTTCATAGTTGAAATGTCTCCTGCTAAATTTTGTCTGTTACAAAGAAGGAAGCCAAGGATTAATTGTGTATCCTCACAAGAAACTCAGTTGTAAATGAGTCCTAGCATTGTATGTTATATATTGTGAAATAGAAAATGCTCAATGTAAAATAGGGTGAAGGGGGAAAATATTGAGACTGTAACAAAAAAGTAAGGAAACAAATTTTATGTATATGGGGGGGGTGGTAGGGTGGGTAGGGCTATGGGAAAAAATGAGAATTAAGTTGTGTCTTATACTGGTACAAATCCCCATTATGGAGTGCAATCATGATGTGTATATTCAATGTACCAATAAAGATAATTTTTAAAAAATTCATCTAAGGCAAGCATTCAGTTCAAGTGGTACTGTACTTACTTTGCTAGCACAAAGTCCCAAGTTCAATTCCTGGTTATCAGAAAAAAAAAATTACCTAATCCTCAGGAACAATGATACAAGGTAAACATTTCCATTCTGAAAGGGAGGGATAGTAGGGTGTAAATGACTTGGATCAAAGCAAAACCAAAATTCAGTAGGACAAACATTAAACACCATAGCCTTCATGGCCAGGATGCGGAACACAGGGTGGCAAGATGTAAGTTCCAGAAGTCTTGAACCATTAGTTTTCCCCTTGGGCTGGCTGTAGTAAGTATCTGAAGATTTTTTGAGCAGATGTTCTATGCTCCTGGTGTGTCTGACCTTTGAGGTTTGCCACTGAGTTTTTGGCTTCATTCACATTGCTTTATTACTGCGCTTTCAGGGACTCTAGTTCTGGCTTCCCAGACTTTCCCTTGAAATCTAAGTGAAAGATTTCCTGAATCCATAACTTATACTTGGCATGTCTGCAATACCAACGAAATGTAAACAATGCCAAGATCTGCTTCCAGCTTGAGCTGCAGCCATGTCCCTATAGTCACAGCTATGACAACCTCTAAGTACTTGGATGGTTGAAAAGTGAAATGCATCACAGAGAACCAATTCCCTAGGTGGCCATTCTTAAGAAGGCCATATAGGCCTTTGCTCAAATGAAAATTTCATGATTTTGTGCCCTTAAACTTATTATGGGTGTAATTTTGCTGAATCCTGAAATGCTCTCAAAGCATCTTTTTGTTCCTGTACAAAGTATTTGGTTTCTTTTTAAATGACACTAATTACTTCAGCAGCAATAGATCTTTAGGCCTCAACTTTATGTGTAGATACTTTGGGGTCAAATTTTGATTTTTTTCAAATTTTTATGCTGTTTCCCCCCTGATTCTCACTATAAAATATAGTCAAAAGTAGCCAGTAGTAACCGTTGCACAGCCTATTATTGGGCTGTCACAAAATTCCTCTTCTAAATCAATTGTTTATACAACCTTTAAAGTATTTCTTGCAAAGTCTCTGTATATGGTAAAATATAGACAAATTTTAGGCCAGAGTGTAATACAATGGCCTCTAATCCAAGTACCATGAAGTCCTCATTCCAAACCCAAACCTCCCAAGTTTGACTTTTATGGTCTACATTCCTATCAGAACTCTGATCTTCTGACTTCCAAACAGGATTAGCTATCAGGCTGTTCTTATAGCATTCTAAGGCATTTTTATGACAGGTCTTCAAGCTTTTTCAAGCTCCTTCAACACACTAGCTCCCAAAATATTCTGAACCATGTTGTCAGGTAGAATCATAGCAAGGGCACCAGTTGGTACCAATTTTCTACATTTGTTTATGTTAGTTTTCCCATTGCTGGCTCAAGTTATCCAACACCTACAACTTAGAGAAGCTTAATGTGACTGACAATTTCAGGGAATTTGGTCCATTATTAGCGTCTACAATACAGGAACATCATATGAGGACTTGATGAATCACCACTTTGTTCTTGGTGGCCAAGAAGCAGAGCAAGGGTATGGTGCTAGAGAAAAAAAACTACATATAGAGGACCAGTGGTCTCATTCCTACAACTTACCCAATAACATCCAGAAATAGGTTTTACTAATTCTCTGTTTCTTAATCCAATCATGACTTTTCCATATGTACAACATATGGCATTTATAAGAACACTGAAAGCCACAAAGAAAATTAACCAAACAAAATGAATGAAACCATTTAAAAATAATTAATAATCAATTCATAGTAAAAGTACAATCAGACCATGACATTTTTTTTAGTAAAACAAAAACTGGATGAATAAAGTATAGGTAGAATCATTTATAAACAATTATGCAGGCCCAAAGATGAATCCCTGAAGGGACATAAAGTACCAATCAACTGATAAAATTTGACAGTTGGCAAAACTTACTGGTATATAAACAAGTGATAAAACTCTAAAGGAAAACATGACAATAATCATGTAAAATTTGAGGACAAGAATCACTTCTGTGGGAGATATAAATTATTGAATGTCTCCCCATTAAGGAAAAACACAAATCACCTCCAAGATATCAGGATATTTTCCTTCTTAAAATGGTTCATGAGCATATAACATTTTATTATTATTACTTAACATGACCATATATATTATGAACATATTTTTGGCATATATTTTATAATTTTATACATATATACATTAACCTTCTTGTATGTGCTGTCTTTAAGTAACAAGATATCAGCTAATGTTCTAAAGCTCTAGCAACAACCATTTTAGTCAAAATTATTGGAGAAAATAATACACTTACTATATTTGTGTTAGTAGTAAAAATAAAGAATCCAGCAAATATTTATAAAATGAATGAATTAAGATTAGAAATAGTACATTAAAGACTATATAAAACTATACATGAAGAAGATGTTTCTAAAAAGACACAAGAATGGCCAATAAGTATGTAAAAATGCTGAATATCACAGATGATCAGGGAAATGAAAATTACAACTACAGGAGATACCTACATACATCAAATAGCATGGATATTAACAAAGAGGCCTGAAAAATAACAAATGCTGGCAGGGATGCAGAGAAAGAGGAACTGTCTTCCACAGTGGGTGGAAACATGAATCAATACAGCCATATGGAAAACAGTGGGAGGGTTCCTCAGAGGATCAAATATTACGAAGGGACAGGCTTTGTTTTCTGTCTTCACTTTTCTCAGATGTCTGTCCTATCAGCTTTATCTCAAAAATAAATTTCAGAGTTTTTAAAGCTTATACATAGTAAAAGATAATTATGAAAGAAATTACCATATCCGTCACTTAAGATATTTACACCTTCCCACAACACTTCCCGCCTCTTTCTCTCTTGTTTTGGTGGAAAGAGCAGCGAAGGTTTACTAACTTGGTGCACACCCGAGAGACAACGCAATCTTACTGCTTATTCTCTTTGTCTTACCTTAGAACTCAAGATGTTCACTATTTTTTTCATCAAATGCTGCCCCTCAAATCTGAATGAGTAGAAAGTTGCACTTTTCTCATCTGGCTTGTGGTAGCTCCATCTGTACATTCTTGGATTTTTAAAGCTTGTTTCCTAGTTTATCTTGAGTTCTGACTTTCTTTGTATAATAACTTGAAAAAATGTCTCTATATAATAATATGTTTATGGCATAATGCTGCATATCTTCAATTTTGCTATTTAAACAATATGAGGTTACATAAAAGAAAACAGTATTACTCTTTTTCCCTTGCCATATTTTACCTCCTTTTCTACATATAGTAAAGTGTATAAAATAATTTAGTTTATATTTCCATATATTTTTCTAACTTCAAACAATAATTTCCATATATGATGTTTTTAAAAGTAAAATGCTACTGTTCTTTGAAAATTATTTTATAATGTATTATAAAATATATGAAATTATAATATATTTATATTATGTAAAATATATACAAGTCAAATTTACTTATTTTAATACATTTACTTACCCCTAAACTATTATTGATTCTACACATATGGAGGGTTTCTATGATTTGTTAAGTTTGCCTTTTATGCTGAGGTTAAATTTTGAGCAAATACAGCTCTAGCCCTCATGCTGCTGTCCCAGAGTAAAAGAGGCGGATGCTGTGAGTCTTTCAAAGTGCAGGATAAGTGGACCCATGAGAGGAGAGTATATCAGGTTAGTCAAAGCTGTGACTTACTAGTCAGAAAGGCATATGGCCTGCACTATCATGAATTATGGACATCTTACTTGAATTTAAGACTTACTTACTGGGATTTACTCACTTGGATTTGAGGATGTCTATCCTACCCTGTGGGATGAACTCCTGGGATTATTGCAGATATCTGCCTCACCCTGTGGGATCTTGAACTACAAGGATTACTGCTCCAGGATTATTGGCATTAAGACTTACTGGGATTTACTGGGATTTAAGGACATCTGCCTTGCCCTGTGCAATCTTCAACTACAGGGATTATTGTGGGGCCACCCTGTTTTATGCATGCTAGGACTATGGGTTGAAGGCTGGTTACCAAATAAAGGTACAGGCGAGCTTGGGATATAGGCTCTTCTGCTACCACTTCTGGTGCTCCAGTATTTGGTCTTTGGCTGCCGCTGCTTAGAGTAGCAAGAGTCAAGCCTGGGCTCAGCCTTTTTCTCAAAGTTCTGACCTTGCTGTTTGTTCGTTACTAATCTTTTAACTGTGAGATTTTGGGGGGATTGGAGTTCACCATGAGGGTCCTGGCTGTGTCCTCTTTCCTGGACTACCACACTGCACAGCCTCTATGAGTCTCAGTGCTACCATAATGATGTTTTTCTCTGTTGTAGTAAGGTAGACCAGGTGGCTAGGTGGCTTAGTGATTGTGGCATCTTTAACTCCCCATAGCAGGAGAATAAACCATGATAAATTGTACTCCTGTTCTTAAGTGCTTCTGTCCACCCATGTGAAATTCAATAATGGTCAGAAAGAGGGGATGATATAGAAAGATCAGTTATGTTTCACCTGCCCCGAAAGGCAGATGATATGAGAGATCCTAGTAGGATGACTGAAGCCAGCTGGAATTCATAAAATGCCCTCCTTAAAAATGAATGTTTTGAATTGAAATAATACACAATCATCAAAAAGGTGAGAATGGGAGGGGAAAGCACCACATCGTGGGGGATGTCAGGAGTACAGATTGGAAGAACAAACAGGGCATATTGAAATACTGTCGGAAGAATCCTGTGGGAGGGGCAGAGAGAACGACAATGAGTTGAAGTGTAGCTTTGGGTGAGACTTCAAAAAAAACAATGACAAGCTTTCTTAATGACTTTGTTCTTCATCTTGACAACAGAGGCAATTCTTCCACGAATGTGAGGTGAGGCTCTTACATGCTCAGATTTAGTGTTTAGACACAGTCATATTTACTGGAGAGTAGAAACTTGTTAAGGGTGGTATATCTGTGAGAGAGTATGCAAGAGAAGGACTAGCTACACTAGACGAGAGGAGAGGGGGGCTCACTTTGCAGTTACATTGGAAATTAAAGTGATTCAGGAGATTTTGGTAGATATTTAAAATATTTTCATTTTTTGGCTAAGATAGTTCATATGAAACTCATTCCTATTATATATTTTTATTTATGGTGACATTTTTCAGTATGATAAGGCCATAGGAAATAATCATTTGTTCAAAGAATATTTTCATTTCAGCCAACACTGACAGATTTTATGCATAAAATGGTTGTAACAGTTAGATATTTTAAACTAATAATGTATAAATGCTCTTTATTGCATCTTTTTTTTTTTTTTTCTGAGACAGTGTCTCTCTTTTGTGGTTCTGGCTGGCCCTGAGCTCAGCCTCCAACTCACATCACAGCAATCCTCCTGCCTGTGCCTCTCGAGTGCTGGGATTACAGGTGTGAGCCACCACGCCTGGCACTGTGGTATGTGGTACTGATTGCTGCTGAGGCATGAGTATCCACACCCAGTTATATGTGGCTACCGGGGATTGAACATGGGTCCTTGCGCTTGCAAGACAGGCACCGGAACCACTGAGCTAAATCCCTGGCCCCATTGCATCTTAATTGAAAAATAAGATACTGTTATTAAAAATATATCACTTCTATCAATGTCAAAATACTCTTCACAATATCTTCTAATATTTCTATCATAAATTCAACTATTTCAATCAATTGCCTGGTCTAAATTATAGATGATAACTTGTGTTAACCAAAACAAGAATAGAAATTATGCTGCAGCTGTATCTTAGCTACTTCTTTGAAAAGCAATCTCTTCAATAGATTAGTAATATTAAATAAAAAAATTAAAGTTATATTTTGCTCAGGGCTGCTATCATTCCTTGAATATCATTGGCACATTTTTCATTATATGATTACGTGACTGTACATATTTATTGCAGTAGGAAGAAAAGAGAACTACCTTTCAATACAACATACAAATGTGCTAATGAGTTGTTGTAAGTAATAAAGTAATTGTAACTAGTTAAATTTTCTCATATTGTGCAGCTGCATTTGGTAGAGTTAATTATATGAAGTTTAAGTAATTTAGCAATATTTAGATATATATTAGACTCCTGAAAGGATTTATTTTTATTTGTATAATTGTTTTATTTTCCATAGAATTACATCACAGGTATAAGATATGTGACTTATGAGGCTAAGCAGCTCTTCAAAATGATTATAAAAATCATAGTATCACCAACAATATATATTCTAAATATATTATTATTTTCATTCCTTTATAAAGTTTATATAGTTTCCTGCTATCCAAATATTTATTTTTCAACATATATTCCAAGATCATATTCTAATACTGCTCAAACTTTTAAATGAAATTGAGATGGATGGAGTATTTCCAAAATCATTCCCTGAAGTTAACACTATCTTGATCCCAAAACCAATCAAAGATCCAACCCAACTAAAAAAGAGAACTCTAAGCCAATTTCTCTAATGAAAGTAGATATAGGAATCCTTAACAAGATACTGGTAGAGAGAATGTGATGAATCATCCAAAATATTTTACATTGTGACCAAGTAGGTTTCATTTTAGGATTTAAGGATGATTAACCACACACAAATCAGTTCACACAATTCTGCGCATGAACAGAAATGAGGACAATAATCACATGTTCATCTGAGTAGATATAGAAAAAGCCTTTGAAAAATTCCAACATCCATTCATGATTAAAAAAACTCTGAAGAAATAGGTATATGTCGGCATGATAAACCCATTTATGACCAATCTTTTGCCAACATCATAGTAAACTATGTTTAGAGGGAAAGCCTTCCCTCTAAAATCAGGAATGCAATAAAGGTGTCCATTACTATCATTCCTGCTCAACGTAATATTTGAAATATTATCCAGAGAAATTGAGTTGGAAAGAGAAATATTTATACATAAGATAGGACAAAATAAAAATATCATGATTTGAAGATAATATAAGACCCCCCAAATACTACCAAAAGAGTGCTAGAATTGTTAAATAAGTTCAATAGTCTAGGAAGAATAAAATATCCACAGAAAAACCCATTGCATTCCTATCCACAAATAACGAACAGATGGAAAAGAATCAAGAAAATAATGTCACTCATAACAGGATCAAAAATTTTAAGTATTGGGTATTAACCTAACTGAGGAAGTGAAAATTACCTCAGACTGGAAAAAAGAAATTGATAAAGACATCAAAAAATTGAAACAGATTTCCTATTCTTGGATAATCAGAACAAACATAATTAACATGACTATACTTCCAATACTGGTACATATACATTAAAGACATTCTCAATCAAAATACCAGTGTCATTTCTCAGGAGCCACGAAAAATGCTAAAAAGTATGGAATCAGAAGAGACCCAGAGTAGCAAAAGGAATCATGGGTAATGAAAGCACAGTACACAAGATCACAATCCTAGACATGAAGTTGTACTACAAAACTTAGTGATTACAAAAGCGTGTTACTGGGGGAAAAAAACAGGGATGTGAATCAGTAGAATATAGTAGAAGCAGAAAACTGTGGCATGTGGAGCTATTTCATCTTCAACAAAGGAACCAAAAAACATACACTAGCATCTTCAATGAATAGTGCTGGAAAAATTGTAAAACCACATGTAGAAAATTTAATCTTGCCTCACATCTCACTATGCAGTAAACAAAAAGCGAAATGGATTAAGGATTTCAATGTTAAAACAGAAACAATATTCTAGAAAGTAAAATAGGTACAAATCTTGGAGAGAAAAACAGAACTTTCTGAGAAGAACTTCAATGGTATAAGAAATAATACCAAGAATCCACAAGTGGGGTAATATAAAATTAAAGTGTCTGTTCAATGAAAGAAACAACCAACAAAATAAAGAGACACTCTACCATATGGGAAAAAATATTTGTTAGTCTATGAACAGAGGACTAATATCAAGAATATTTAAATAAATAAAAAAATTAGTTTCCCCAAAATAAAAGACCTAAAAAATAGGCAACTAAAAAGCATAGAGATTTCTCAGAAGTACAAGTGGCTACTAAATCCATGAAAAAAAAAAATGCTCAGGATTGCTAACCAACAGAGAAATACAAGTTATAAGAATACTGAGATATAATCTTACCCTGGAAAGAATGGTTACCATCAGAAAATCTGAAAATAATAAATGCTGGAAAATATATAAGGAAAAAAAGACTTCACCACACTTTTGGTGGGAATGTTAATTAACAGAACCACTATAGAAATGAGTGTGGAGATTCCTCACAGTCTGAGAGTTTCATTTGATCCAGCTACCCTTTTCCTAGGTATCTTCCCCAAAAATATACATGCTTTCTTATATTTGTATCAGCACAAATTATAATACCTAGATCTCTGAAGTTGTGTATATATCCATCTATAGATGAACTGATAAGGAAATTTTTGTATTATTTATATACAATACATTATTACATTGCTATAAAGAAAAACTCGAAGCACTTTTAAATAGATTCAACTTGAGAACATAATATTAATTAAAATAAGTTATACTCAGAAGTTCAAATATTGCATGGTTTTTCTTTAATAAGAAACATATACATACAGAAAAAGCAAAATAGAAGGGAAAAATAATTGGGAAGCAGAGAGTTCAAATAATTCTACAAATTACACCTTCCATTGTTTTAAAAATTCAACATATATGGTAATTTGTTTCATTTATAGTAAGAGTTTTTCTTTGCCTGTTGCAAAGAAAATGTGTCTTATTATCTGTTGCTTCTTTGTAAGAATATTTTTGGTTTATGTCCTGTAATGTGTGACTACTTGGAAGATAATGATACACAGTATAATAACTATTATTATCCTCTTAGTATTTGAAATGTTATTCTCATTATAAGAAAATGTTTTATTTTTCATAGAGAAGAAATAATAAGACAGAGTGCTTTGTCTGTGTATCTTTAAGATCTGTCACATGTATCTCTAGATAGACCTATTTAACCTCTTCTCTTATAAAATCTTCCTTTGTCTTTATAAAAAAGAAATCCAAAGAAAGTGTCCATAGAATTTTCTTCTTAGACTCTAGTCCATAACTTTTGAACGCTGCTTGAGTATTCCTGAGCATGTGCCCTGATTTATTTATTCTCTTTACCATTGATCCTTATCACAAAAGCTAGCTAGCCCCATAAATGTCACGTGTGAGCAAAGTCTTTACTTCTTTGGTATGAAGTAAGTGTGAAATTAGCTGTAACATCTTCAATTAAACTATTCTTTTCCCCCAAGGTCCAGAGTATTCCTTTGACCAAAGTAATGAGCATGGCCTCCTAGAATAGCAAAGGTAAAGGAATATATAGTATTGTGCTAGCAAAAGCAAAAACATCCTCAAAAATGTATAAAGCAGTAGAAAAACTTTAGGTTTAATTTTAATGATGAGCAAGTTGAGTTTCAGTGGAAGATAAACATAACTATTAATTCTAATGATATGGATCAAACTGTCACTCAGTCTACACAAGTAGATATATGTCTAACTTAGGTTATCTATATCTATAAAACACATTTCTATATACATATAGATATTAAAGTTTATGTCCACATGTCTTAGTTTTCATTATATGTAAGAGCTTTATGTAAACTGCCATTTAGTTTTCAAATGAAGTATACTTTTCATGTAATTACATATGTTATGTCAAACATATTGCCCTCTGACATACCATTTAGTATACTTTTTTAGTTGATATGCTGAGTCCTTACTATAGGTTAAATTTTACATTTTATCCTGTGTACCATCTTAAATTCTTCCTATTCTATGTCACAACAATTTTTGAGTTTGTTTTTATGGAGAAGGAGAAACTGTGTCTCATTCCTGGTAAACTCATACCTAGAACTCTTTTATCCAGTGTAGAAGCCACTAGCCACATGTGGGTAATTACATTTGAGGTGAAATTACTTAAAACAAGATAAAATTAAAAATTCAGTTCCTCCTTCAGGCTAGGCAAAGTAAGTGTAGTCACCACGTGTGGCCACTGGCTTTGATCTTGCTGGATAAACATAGCATAAATATTTCCTTTATCAGAGTTTCTATTGGCATCATTATCATCTAGAAGGTCGATTTGTCCATAAGTTCATTCAACACTCAAATGTAAGTATGAACTGATACATACATATTTCAAGATGTATCTAGATGTTGGAGATGGAATGAGAGTAAACAGTAATGCATTCTCCTGCAGTATTCTGTCATACTGGAGAAAAACAAAGCCAGCCAGAGTTAATGTGTACATATTTAACAACAGGAGACTTCAGATTCCATACAGAAAAGACAGTTTTGAAAATGTCTTTCTAAAGCTTCTTTATTTTCACTCAGAAGCATACTGTTGTAGATCTACTTTATCTATTGCTTGGGCAGATGGCATCATATGATTACTTTTATAAGCAACATAAGCATCCTGGGTACAAAAATCCATTCCCTTCTTTTAACTTAGACAAACATTTGTACAAATTCCTGGCTTAATTGTGTGGGGATCGAGATCTCATTTCCCATGAGAAGAGGGCAAAGAGAGGAAATGCTTCACACAGGAGGAAGATTATGAGTTCCTTGCAGCAAGAGTGAATATAAGCAAAATTCTGTGCTGGTTTCCTGTGCCCTTGATCAGGGGAGTTTTTATTTCACTTGCTTATATTACTTCTCTCTTGCTTTTCAGTAACCCAGTTTAATGTGTACTCTAGTATCAAAGCCAGTCGGGGAGTAATAAGGAAACTTCATGAAGTCTTCTAGGCCATTATATGACAATATCGTGCTAATTATCTGAGAAGCAGCAGCAGTTCCCTTGGTAAAGACAGAAGATTCATTTCTGCTGTGGGCTGCAGAAGGGGATAACACTGATGTAAATTATCTAATAAGGGGTGGGATCAGTAGCCTAAGCCACGCTCATTGGCTGGATTGTATCCCTTGAACAAGTGTGCAAGGGCGTTTATGTGTGACTTGTATCTCTGGGTAAACAACCTTGAATGAGTTTCCTGTACACTCCGAGGATTGACATTACTCACTGTATGTGAATAATTACATGAATGATTTCTGACAAAAGGAGGCTGGAAATAAAACAGTATTATTCTCTTTATAAAGGTTTAAGATAAATTGGGACAGATAGCAAAGAGAAAGCTTCGCTTATAACAATTGGTTCATGTTACTTTTGAAATTTGGGGAATTCTAAAGAAAAAAAAAGACTGATTTTATAATGGAAGTTCAAGAACTTGATGGGAAATTTTTTGTCCTTTTAACATCTTGGGCAGACTAGAAGTTAATCTTGAACTTTTCCTCAACTTTCTGCAGAACCCATGGAAGCAAAAACACACAGATATGAAATGAGTGTAGAATTCCTTCTTTGCTTCCAGACAAGATTTTATAGATTTGAGTGGCAGAAAGAAGCATCTGCTTCTATACATGTATTAAGTGAAATAATGGCCCCATATTTGGTGAAATAGAGTGAGCTGGGTTTCATACTTCTAGTTCTTGTGATGCTATAGACATACAATAGGTAAGTCTCTACCTATTTATTTTAAAAGTTATTTTCCTTACATGACATCGTTAAAGAGAACAAAAGGTGAAAGGGAACCAAAGTCTGTGCGTCACTAGAAAGAGTGAAATAACCTCTGTTCATCAGATCCAAAAATGTGATCCATCTTATTTGAATTTCTGTACGTTGTCTAAAGATTTCTTTAGTGTAATAAAGGCTGTCTTGAAAAGAAAAACTTATTCTTATTTTCCCTCTTTATTTATTTATTTATTTACTTTTTGGGCAAGTGACAATTTTCTATGCATTTTCAATGAATTACATTTAAGGAGTCCTAAGTAAAGTATTATAAAAAGCAATTTAAAAAAGGAGGAATATCAAATATCATAAAGGAGATTTGTTCTCTTTTGACGCTAAAATTGTAACTAATTTTCAATCTATGTTTATACATACCTTTGTCTATCTAAACAACATAAAATGTATAGCCTTTTACAATTTAAATAAACCAAAATTTAGACAAATCATTTTTATATTCTTTAGAGAAAGTATTCCGGTTTCTAAATTTTTGTTCATAAAAAGACATTATTTAGTTTTTCATCATTTAGTTTTTGTTTAAAGGTTCTAAGTCTTGAGGAAGCTGGAAACAAAAAATATCCCGTGGATATTTATTATTCTTGTTACAAAAGGGCTCCCATACTCTCCCATATCTGAGAGAACTTTTAAATATAGGTGAAGATACCTGGTCTCCATGGTATCAGGTAGAGATTTTGCTCAGGCCTTACAAGGACACAGAGAACGGTGATTAGCATTTGTGCACAGTAGTGTGGAGCACTCACAGCACAGTAGGAGCAATAGCCATGCTGGGGTCATGTCCTGATGCAAGATTCCTATGGTGTGAATGCCTTCCATCGCTTCTCAGGTGGCTCCTGATGTCTTGGTCTTGTATCTTTCCCATGGACTGTGTACATGTGTCTATACTTTTCTAACAACTTTTTTTTTTTTTTTTGAGACAAAGTCTCACTTTGTAGTTCAGGCTGGTCCTGAGCTCAACCTCAAACTCACAGCACAGCAATAGGATCCTGCTTCTGTCTCCCAAGTGCTGGATTACAGGCCTGAGCCACCATGCCCAGCACTGTGGTATGTGGTACTGATTGCTGCTGGGCATGAGTCTCCACACCCAGTATTATATGTGGTTAACTGGGGATCTAACCCAGGCCCTTGCGCTTGCAAGACAGGTGCAGGAACCACTGAGCTAAAACCTCAGCCCCACAATTATTTTTTTGAAGTGAGCAGAGCCAGTACCCTTTGCTTATACTGGGAAATCCTACTTGATCCAAAATTTCATAAGCTAATTATGCTACTGATTCATTTTTTTCTGAAAAAATAAGTGATTTTTGACATCTTATGGAATTCCTATTTCCTAGGCAATGTTCACCATGATAAATATGACTGACATTTTAAAGTTTTTTTGTTAGTGGCTTTTGAAAGAGCATGATAGGGTCCTGAAGAATCAAGAAAGAAGGTAGATCCTGACCCATGGCTTCCTATCCAGTGTTTCACTCAGCAGAGGCCATCCAACAGTCGGTTATCTTCTATTCTTAAAGCAAAACCACCTGACAACAAAAGAGAAACAACTGCTTCTCACTACCTCACAGACTTATGTTAGAGGAAAAAGAAATCACTAAAACTAAGAGAAGGGGCATACTGCCGGGTACGTAGTCCAGAATAAAATGACTTAGCTTTGTGTTATTTTGTGTCTTAGAACCTGAATAATAAATATAAAGATTAACATTTTGTTTTACAATTGTCTCTAATTAGTAACTTAAAATTGTTGGCTCAATATTTGACATATTTCAAATGTGAGAAGTCATAGATTAGCTGGAAACATTATGAGACAAATAAAAATTACATAAACAAATATTAAAAGTATTTAATCACAAAAGTTGGAATGTATTAATGGAATGATTCCTCTTTATTGAAAGTATATAATCTGATAGATAAAGCTAAATAACTGATGACGAAATATGTTACTTGAATATTTTGGGCATAAGTACTATAATTATTTACTTCAATATATTTTTCTTACAATTTTTTCCAGCTGCTAAAGAAACTCCTTCTGACTCTACACTAACAAGGAAATGTCAAAGAGAACTAGAAACCAGCATTATCACTCCCTAATATTTTTATTCTCAAATTGTAGCACTCATCTCTGATGATTTTGAAATCTTTTCAGGCACATTTTTAAAAGTTAGAACTATAAATGCTTATGTTTTACTCAAATTGCAGTTTTGCTCCAAAAGAAGTATTTCCAATTTGTATTCAACCTTATTTTTTGTTTTGATCATGCCTAGGTAGAAATTATCATACAAAACTACCCATATTAGTTTCAATAAGTTCAGGCTCAGAAACATTTGAACTAGAGTAAGAATATTGTAAAAATAATATATTTGCTGTGGACTGTGTTTAATACTTCACTGTACTCCACTGAAGATTAAGGAGGTTACAGAATATTTTTGTTCAATATAATTCCTAGTGAATCATATAGCTCTCTGGGTATATCTCAGGACAGAAATCATTTTAATTTCAGATTTTTAAAAGTGTGAAAAAAGCCACAATATCAAGAGATATATGCTATTTTACTGGATAAAAATAGCATGATATACTAGAAAAGCAAACATTTGTATTACGAATGGCACCAAGCATAATGGACTGGGAATTATCTGATCATGGATAGAAGAGGTCACATAGAGGCCACAGCAGAATGTTTCCAGGAAAGATGTCAAGACTCCCTTATTTCTATAGAGTCAGAACTAATCCATAAACACAGTCATACCGGCTGAATGTTTGCCTTACCAAAAATTTAACTGAGAATGAGAAATATTTGAAGGTGGAAAGTACATGGTAAAGATTTGTATTTCAAATGTACCAATAGGATCATAAAAAAGAGCAATTAATTTATATCTCAGAGAACTAGCATAAGTACTTTATCCAAGGATTTCCAGAAACTTCCTTGTCTATTCAATTTCCCAAAACTGTTTAATATATATGAAAATACTTATAGGGCTTTTAAACTTAGGAATGAATTTGTTGAACTGGTCTGAACCATTTATAATTAGAATTATGTACCTCTTACCATGTGGACATTGAGAGGGTAATGATGAAATATATTTTAGGAACTTATGTAATATCTGACTCTGCAATATAATAGTTGTGTTACTTTAGTCTTCATGTAGATTTATTTTCAGAATTATATCACATCATTTTATTCTCAAGTCTTTTGAAATATCCTGTCAACTGGTAAAGTTTGTCCTAGGTTTTGTTCATACAATGGTATCTATCAGCCTTAATACTGAGGGTAAGTTTATGCTGCCTTTTTTGTCGAACAATTTTCATTGGTCCACAATTCTCTGCTAATTATAATCCTTTTCTTGCATATTACTATGATGGGGGTAGAGCTACTATTAAATTTGACTTTAATATCTAGGGTGAGATTGCATTTGGAATTTTTGTAGACTCTCTAAGATATTTGCATTTTAAAATTTTTTGTCACCAATTAATGCAATCTAATGTTTGAATTAAGCTTTTGTTTGCACACAAAATGATGGCAAGACTTGAGACCACTGGAAGATAAGCACAACGTGATATTAAATCATCATTATGTAGGCACATGACTGATAAATCCCGCCTACAAAAATGTTTGCATGAATTTTTAGTTTGTTCTCATAAGGAATTTTTGAAGCATAAGATCCTGCGGCTTAGAAGCATTATTTCTATTCATCTTCTTGCCTACAATTCCCCTTTTCTAAATGTTCAAGACATAGTTTGTCCCAGGTTTTTTGAAGTACCAATGGGCCACTCGCTCTTTTGTGTCAGAGAATGTTCTGGGCTTTAAATATTTTGACTTCTGAAAGAAGGAATAATTTCAATATTAGGTTCATTTTTGAAAGACTTCTCTGTTCAGGCAGAACCCAAAATTATCACGTCCCCTGATAAATTCAAGATAGATTGATTAAGGGCTATCAACTAGTTTATTCTTCTGGGAGAGAAAACAGCCACATATTACATGGTATTATATGGATCAAGTCACTATATTATTTTTAAAATCTGAACTTCTCAACTTGGAATAGAACCAACCTAAACTTGGTACCTTAAAATGTCTCCTAAAATGCTTATAATTTGAATTACAAAAGAACATTTGTTATGTTTTAGTTTTCTGTTAAGAAATAAATAAATAAATAAATAAATAACACCGCCAAATGAAAAGGAGCATATGTATATATAATACATCCAATCCCGAGGAACCTGTGTCTGGCTCGACAGGTTGTGTTGCCAGCCAAAACTTTATGCCTGTGTTTTTTTGTTATTGGTTTCTTAAAATGTTATAGCAGACTGGCTATCTGCAAAACCTTGTTAAGAACATTATGAACTTTTTTCATTCTCTGGTTCTCTACCATTTCTACAATTACTGGTATAACTATTCAGCTTTATGAATCTCTAAATAGCCAATTAAACTTACATTATTGCTGTTGAATATTTTTCTATTGTTAGCAAAGGTAAATTGTACCACATAGTATACTTAGTAGATAAAGACTAGGTCAGTGTTTGGTTTATCTTAACACTTATACTGTAATTACAGATTTCTTTTTTATGGTTAAAGGTAGTAATTTATTGGTCTTTAGTGTTTTCAATATTGTTTGCCTTTGATGTTGTAATTATGCTGATTTTATTACTATAGTAAGTCCCTGACTTATGAAGGGATTTTGTTATAGAACTTTCATAAGTCAGATTCATTGTAACTCTGACAAAGTGAGCCTTATCACCTTTGACACAAATATAAAATGTATATTGCTTTGTGCTTCCTAGAAGTACTTTCCACATCATCACTGTTCTTCTCTTGCTTCTGCACATCCTGGGCTCTGTGCACTGTACTACTGTGCAGTATTCCACTGAGCAATAAGCACACAGAGCACAATCGTAGCCATGGCTGAGATATGTGAGCTATTTCCATGACTTGTCTGTACCTACAAATGTGAAGCCTGTTGGTATCTGTGAAAATTTGCAACTGAAATGTTAATAATTTGGGAACTTACTGTGACATAGCTGTTCCTATTAATTTGCTTTCTTGGGATGACAATGTCAGTCTTATCTTGGGATTAATAATGATTCTGTGGCCCATTCAGGGAGAACCTGGTACTTTATCTAATATACTGCAACCTTCTATCACAAGTCAATGGAGGTGATTAAAATCTGGAACAGAGGCAAGGACACTAGATATAAGGCATAAATAACAACTCTGAGAAGTGCACATTAAGTACAGAGGTCTCTATTCTAGAAGCATACAATCAACCACTAAGCCTCAACACAAAAGCAAGCAAACAAAAGAAAAAAGTTCCTCTCCAAATTTCCATCTGACCCGGAGGTAATACATTAGGTACTAAAGGAAATAAAACCAAAGGCTGCAGACCTGAATTACCTGAAATGAAATCAGGGGAGATAACAAAACAGATCAATAATACATTTGTCAAGCTCACAGAAGAGATAAGTAAACATATTTGGGTCAACTAAACAAAACAATAACTAAGTCTACAGAAGACACTAATAAAAAATCTAGAAGAACTAAAGATGATGCAAAGCATAATAGATCTACATAGAAAAGAATTAAAGTCTATAAATAGGCTCCAACTAGAAATTTGGTTGATTTAAAATTCTCAGTATTGTCAGCAGAGTTGACCAATGTGAGCACAAATATTAGAAGTAGAAGATAGAGCCATTGTTGGTAACTAACTATGAAAGATATCTTGAAAACAGTAACAGAACAGTCAAAATGGATCAAACAGCTCCCAGATGACTAAATGGCGCAGACAAGACTAATTTAAGATTAACTGAAATTAGTGAAATGTTAAAAGCCAGCATAAAACAACCTGTTTAATTAATTCTTTATTGGTACATTTTATATACACATCATGATTATAAATAACATTGAAAATCTATACCAGTGCATGATATGACTTACTTCTCATTTTTCCCATTCCCCTACCCACCCTATATCTCCACCTCTACATACATAAACTTTATTTCCTTTTTTACATTCAAATTTTTTCTTTCCCTTCTTTATTCCCCCAACCCTTTCCCTTTGAATATTTTCTATTTCACAATATCTTTGATACATATTACAATTCATTTACACTTTCAATTTCTCATACCAAGTAAAAGATATAGTATTTACACATTTGTAACCTATTTATTTCATTTATGAGTATGTCCGAAGGTACAGCCATTTGAGTATAAATAACTCAATTTTATCATCCTTTATGGTTAATCCTCCGTTTTATAATGAAACCACATCTTCTTTATCCAGGCTTTTGTTGATGGGTATTTGGGCTGTTTCTAAGATTTAGCTATCACAAACTGAGCTGCTATAAGCATGGGCCCATATATGTCGCTGTGATGTGAATTTTTAAATTCTTTCACATATATAACTAGCAGGGGAATAGCAGGGTCAAATGGGACCTCTAATCCTAGTGTTCTGAGGTATCTCCACACTGATTTCCCCAGTGGTTGCACCAGTCTACATTCCCACCAATAGTGCAGAAGTGTTCTTTTCTAGCTGCAGTCTCCCCAGCATTTGTTGTTAGTTACTTCATAATAGCAGCCATTGTTTGTGGAGTGAGATAAAATCTCAGTGTTGTTTTCAAATAACCTATCTGTTAAACTAATAGCTGAAAAATTTCCAAATAATTGCAAAAAATTTACCATACTGATAAGTGAGATATACAAACCCCCAAGCAGCCATGATCAGACATATGACAGTCGAGATTGTGGTAGTTCAACAGAAGAAAAATCTATTTTAGTGATTGAGGAGGAGCAATGAGTCACTTACAGAGTGAGCAATTCAGAATTACAGCAGACTTCTTGAAACATCCTAGAAAGAGACAGGGAAAGTTGCAATGGCAAAATGTTTAATAGAATTAATATACCAAATGCGGAAGCAGTTAAAGAGGGGCAAAAGATACTAAATTAACAACAAGAAAATAAGACAATGACAAAAATAAATCAATACTTATCATCAATAAGTCCGTGAATTACCTCAAGTACCCAGTCAAAAGAAACAGACTGGCAAACAGATCAAGAAATAAAATCCATTTGTATGCTATATGCAAGAAACACAGGTAATCCAAAAAGAAGTAGATATACCAAAAATTGAAGGATGGGGGAAAACAATATTTCTTGAACTTCAAGCCAAAACTCATCAAAAGAGGCAAAGCCAATACTCCAAGAGAAAGAAATAAAAATTAATAGTCAGTAGGCATCAAAAAGTAGCACAGTCAATTTTGTAAAACATATTCTACTGTATAAAAGACTAGATAACCATAAACACAATTACATTGGGGGATATTAACACAGACAGGTAAACTAGACAAGTAAATCAACAAGGAAATATCAGAGTTGACAAAACTTTCCAAAAACTGAACTTAATAGATATCTACAGACTGATCTGCCCAACAGTAGATACTCATTCTTAATAGCACATGGATTTTTCTCCAAAGTAGACTACATATGAGACAATAAAGCAAGCTTAAGGAAATATAAACTAATTAAAATTATACTGTGCAAATTATTAGATCATAGCAAAATGAAACTATAAATCAGTGAAAGAAAAAACATAGGAATTATATAAATGCATGGATACAAATCATCAGTTACAGTAGAAATTAAAGAAAAAATCATCTCTATTACTAAATAATAATAATTTGAATTTATGTGACAAGGAAATCACTGCTTAAAGGGAAGTTTATAGCAATGAATACTAATATAGCTTGTCTCTAGATGTCCCCTTAAAGTCTCATGTGGTCATAATTGGGGGGGGTCCTTTTTTTTTTTTTAGAAGTGGCTAGATCTAGAATATGTGATGCTGGAATTGATTTATGGTATAATTTTTGGCTTAATGGAGGGTAGGATTAAGAGTGTGAGTGTTTCCTGCCCCCAGTAGCCTGTATAAAATATAAAAGGCAGGAAGACACTGTTAAGGGCCCTCCTTTTTGCTTTCCTGCCTTCTGCCCCCCATGAACTGTTTTCTCTCTGCAAGGCTATCTGCCAGAACACTCTGCCTTGCAGCTACTGATGATAGACTGAAGCCTCTACAAACTGTGAACTAAACAAACTTTTCTTCTTTTAAATTTGAGTGTGGAGTGTTTTGCTTTGGCAATGAGAAAAATAACTAAGACAAATGCCAACATCACAAAAATAGAAGAAGCCCAAATGCCTAAATAATCTGATGATGCACTTGAAGATCCTAGAAAAACAAGAAAAATCCATATCCAGTGCTACTACAGGGAAAACTTTATAAACATCAGAGCAGAAATCAATGACACTGAGATACAAAAATACAAAGAATCAATAAATTGGTTCTTTGGAAGAGTAGGAGAAAATAGACAAAGATTTTGTCAATCTAATCCCCCAAAATGGAGTGAAAGAGTCAAATCAATTTAATTAAAATTGAAAAAGATAAAATCACTTCAGACAATGTTGAAACCAAAAGCATTACTAACAACTACTTTGAAAAACTGCATACCAATAAATTGGATAACTTGGAAGAAGCAGACATATTTATAGGTACATATAAATTACCAAAACTGAACCAAGCCTATATAAAAATCCTATGTAATCCATGAGCAAGGACTGAAATTGAAGTAATAATAACTTAACAACTAAGAAAAGCCCAGGATCAGGTGAATTAACTGCTGAATTTTACAATAATTTCAGGAAAGATGTAACACAAATACCCTCGAGCTCTTTAGTAAAAATATAATGGATAGCATATTCTCAATTCAATAATGGAAGTACAAATATCCTTACTTAAAATCAGAAAAGAATCCAGTTTAAATAGAACTATAAGTCTCTGTTTTTGATGAACATAGACACATAATTCAACAACATATTGACAAACAGATTTGACATTTGTAGGAAAATAGGTGCACCTTGAGAACATAGTCTCAGCTGAAATAAATTAGACACACAAGCTTAAATATCTCACAGATTTTCTAAGATGAAAAAAAATTATATATAAGGAGCAAAGTACAGCTGCCTAAAAAAATCAGCCCACCCAAATTTAAAGACCCAATTCAAAAATGGGCATCTGAAATAAATAGAAACTTTTCAGAGGAAGAAGAGCAGTTAAGAAGTATATGAAGAAAGGCTCAACATCATTAGTCATTCGAGAGATGCAGATGAAAACAATGCTGAGATTTCATCTCACTCCACAAAGAATGGCTGCCATTTCCTCATTAGCCAGCAACAAATGTTGGTGAGGCTGCAGAGAAGAAGGAACCCTTCTCCATTGTTGGTGGGACTGTAAACTCATGCAACTCCTGTGGAGATCAGTTTGGAGATTCCTCAAAAAAACTAGGATTGGAGGTCCCATTTGACCTGGCCATCACTCTACTGGGTATATATACAAAGGAATTAAAAGAGTCATTTCACAGCAACATATATGCACCCATGTTTATAGCAACTCAGTTTGTGATTGCTAACTCTTGGAAACAACTCAAATGTCCATCAACTGGACAAAGAAGATGTGGTTCTTTTATAGAATGGAGTATTACTCTGCCATTAAAAAGGTAAGAATGAGTCATTCATACTCAAATGGATGTTCCTTGAGGATGTCCTCATAAGCAAAATAAATAGGTCAGAGGTATAAATATCATATCTTTTCTTTGGTATGAGAAAATGAAGTTGTAAATGAGTTGTAGTATATATAGTTGATAATGTGAAGTAGAAAATATTTAAAAGGAAAGAGTGTAAGGGCAAATAACAAGGGGAAAACAAATGTGGTAATAATAAAGAAAAAAGAAAACAAAGATTGTGTATATAGGGGGTGGGAGGAGGCAGGGCGGGTGGAAAGGGAAAAAATGAGAAGTTGTGTCATATTCTGGTATAAACTTTTAATGTTGAATGCGATTATGATGTGTATCCATAATGTACCAATAAAGATAACTTAAAAATAAATAAATAAATAAAAATTAAAACCGAAAGTACAGTTGCCCATCCCGGGAAGTGAGTCCTGAGTCCTGTAGCTGGTGCTGTCCCCAGAAACTCATTGAGCATTGTAGTCCCCAGACTACAACTTCTTCACTCTCCCAGAGGATGATCTTCTGTCCTCTGTCCAGAGTCAATTTATATATGTTGAAAACAGAAACAGCTGTCCTCCAGTGTAACCACTGCTCTGCTCCATTAGTCCGTTTCTACGTGGGGGCCTGTGAGCCGTCAGATCATCAGTGGTCGGCAGGTTCAGCAGCCCTTCCCCGTGGAGTCCCAGCTAGGGGAGAGAGCTCAGTCCTTCTCACTGAAAAAAAAAAAATTCTTTTTTGCTTTTCTTTTTCTATTCTCTTTATTTTTTGCCTCAGATCCTTCATGGGTGTTGGGCACCCACTTCCCTCCCTTTTCTTTTTTCCTCTAGCTGCTATATTCTGGTTTGGGAGTGGTAAACTGCAAATAGATTATTTCTTTGCTGCTTGCCAGTCCATCATCTTCCTGGAAACCGCTTTTCCTTTAATTACTAACACACACCTAGGAGTTCTACAAATATTTCAATAACAGGCCACCTTGGCAGATTACAGCAATTAGTAACACAAGATCTAAGTGCATTAAAACTAGGTGAAGGTCATTCTCCATAGGAAAATACAGCTGCTGTATTCTGAGGAAAGAGCAAAAGATGGGCAACTGGAATAGTATGAAAGATGGATCTTCTACATTGTTCCATGACACAGAACTGGAATCCACTCAAAGAAACAGTTATAAGGCAGACGACAGTTTGGCAAAAGAACAAGATAGCATTCAGATCGCATGGGAATTAGCAAATCTTAAAAGTTAAAAAAAGACTGCCTTTGAAACAAATCTTCATGGCTGAACTTTCTTTTTCTTTTTGGTTTTTTGAGACAAAGTCTCACTTTGTAGTTCAGGCTGGCCCTGAGCTCAGCCTCCAACTCACATCACAGCAATCCTCCTGCCTCTGCCTCCAGAGTTCTGGGATTACAGGCGTGAGCCACCATGCCCGGCACTGTGGTATGTGGTACTGATTGCTTCTGGCCGTGAGTCTCCACGCTCAGTATTGTATGTGGTTGCTGGGGGATCGAACCTGGGTCCTTGCGCTTGCCAGACAGGAGCCGGAACCACTGAGCTAACTCCTTGGCCCCATGGCTGAACTTTCTAAGTCACTGAGGTAGTTCAGCGTTCACTATCTTTCAGATATTTTTTAGTGTGAGCATAACTCTTTGGTTTATTCTTTCAAACATGGATTAAATAAAAAGATTGTGTGTTAAAATTTTTCAAGGTAGATATACAAAACAATAGTTGGTCAAAGGACTTGCTTAATGTAAATAAAGAGGTCCTAGATGAAGAAACCTCCTCAGAAGACAACGTGCTTCATTGCAAATTCAAATAAAAATATCCATGCTTATCTCATGTTGATTCAGACATAAAAATTTGTTTTTCTTCATGTATTTTCTATTTGTAAGTTTCTCAGTAAAAATACCATTTGAAATCTAGTTTTATATAATTTTTGTATGAGACTATGCAATGTACAAATGTTCTAAACTTACATTTGCATTCTAAATGCTTAATCAAAGTGGATTTTTTTTCCACAAAAGGGAGGAGCTCTTCAAAGTACTGTAATGGTAAAAATTCACTACTTTTAGCCTTTAAGTAATTTTCTGTTCATAGGGATATAAAAGTGAAACAGAGTGATTTACTAATTATTATCAGTTATATACTGGATACACTACTTACCTCATTTAATCTGCACATTATTACAGGCATAGATACAACTAACTCCATTTGTACATGGAACAGCTCAAAGTTAATAAAGTTTATATAGGTATATTTTGCCTGAATTGTTTACCAAAATGTATGGTTTTGGGGCTGGGTATTTAGCTCAGTGGTTCCAGTGTCTGCCTGGCGAATACAAGGTCCCTAGTTTGATCCTTGGTACCACATACCACAATGCTGGGCAGGGTAGCTCATGCCTCACTTGGGAGGCAGAGACAGGAAGATTGCGGTAAATTTGAGGCTAGCCTGGGCCACATGGTGAGTTCAAGGCTAGCCTGAACTACAAAGCAAGACCCTGTTAAAAAAAAAAAAAAAAAAGATATGGCTTTGCACAAGGCCACACTGTGTGCTGGAAGAAAGAGGCCAGAGTCAATCAAGTCTCTTGATATTCAAACCGATCATATTGCACTGCTGGTTTAAGAAAAGAAATGAAAAAATATGAACTTGATTTTTACTGATTTCCAGGGAGTACTAGGAAGTTCATTGCTTCCTATTTACTTGATATGTCTGTTGATTTTCAAATGTGGTTACAGATATGAGAGAGATGGCACTATAGGGAAATAAGTGCAGACTTCTGAGGAAAGAGTGGAAATCAGAACTGAATCTATTGTTCAGTGAAAGAGAAAAAAGTTGGTGCACATTGTCTAGTTCTAGGAGATAATGACAATGGTTTCTGCAGAAATTAGTATCCATCATTATTGTCTTATATTTCTACTTTTTATTGAATCATCAGGGATATGTTCCCTTTTATTCTCAACTTTTAAGAATAATTCATTTTTAAATAGATTGTGGATTCAAAATTTGAGTAATGAAGGTATTAGCTTGTTTTGATCTTTAGCTTTACTGTGAATTTGCTTCATCCATTTCTAACCAATAATTTTATAAAAATTGAAAAGTAAAGTATATTATTGAGAATGATTCACCACTGCACATCTGAGGAGTTAGTGTAATACTGTTCCTCTGGAAAGGTTGATTGACTTGTTTCTCCACACACAATAAGGTGCCAATATAAAAGTGGGATTGACTATTAGCACTCAAATAAATATAGGTTGTATGAAATCTATTAAAAAATAAGGGCTGATGCATAGTTTCATGAAAATGAAAAATGTATAATTTCATTAAGTGATATGTACTTCATGAAATATATAAAGTATATTCTATTTTATGATATATAATTTCATGAAAAATTATTTTCATATGTATGATAATTTTTTGTTTAACTAATTAAAGAAAGACTTTTGAACTTTAAGGAGGTGAGGCAAAAACAAGGAAATCCAAGCCAAAATGGAGGGTGACAAGTGTGGATTTGATGACTCTCCTGCTCGTTGGACATGTTCTTTGGAACTTGTTCTAAAACTTCTTTCATTTACATCTGATCCTCAGTACATGAACTGTTGCACTGAAATCTTATAGTATATTTAGAAGAATTTGCAATATGCTATTGCATATTGAACAAAACTTTTATAACAACCTGTCCTTCTCCCATGATCATAGGTTTCGTTTGGGTCACAGAATGGATAACATATTCCCAGACATGTGGAGTCAGCTTTTAAAAATCCTCAGTAGTGCGGGCTGGGGAAAGTTCAACCACAGTAAAATATTTAAGTGATGTAGCAAAATACAGAAAAAAGAGAACAAAATGAATAGGATTTATATGTAGTTTGTGTTTTACCCTGCAAAGTTAAGATTGCATTACCTCAGTGGCAATGTGTCCTTCACTGTAAGAATGTTTAAACATTCACAGTGTATTTGGATCACCCCTTGATTAAAGAAGATCAGACACATGAAAATTAGATCCCATATATTTTGAGCATACTTTCCTCTTAGTTCTTTATTATGTAGATTCAAGATTATAATGCCCAAACTTTTATTTTTATTTTAATTTCTGGGCTTAATGTTTTCCAATCTACTGGGTTTTGTCCACAGCTCTGAAATGCTTTTGCCTTTTATAGTGAGCTAGAAAAACAGACTAAATGCTGCAATGTATCACTCGAATAAGATTATGTGTCAATAGAACTTACTCCTGGCAAATGTTCTTTTTGTGAAAGAGTAATGACATCGTTTCCTTTTTATACAAATTTGGCAGGATTCATTTAAATTTATCATTATGATATCATAATGATATCGTAATGTATGAGTATATCATAAGAATTTGGAAGACTTTCTACAAAGGACTGTATTGTACTTCACATTTATTTTTAACATACATTTTGAGTTGTTTGGCCCTTGTGGAATAAATTGCAAAAGTGTATGGGCTGGAGCATTCCCATGCATGTTCAGCTTTAACCTAATGTGATGGTCTCTAGCTCAGATGATCTAGTAGCTTGGCAGCAAAACAGTCCAAATAGTTTTTGAAAACAGTTTATGCCACTAAAAAGAGAGTGTATGGCTTTCTATGCTAAAAGGTCAAACCAGAAAGAAGGATAAGTCTCAGAATATAAGTTGACTTTACATCATTTGCAAGTTTGTTTTCACAGATTTAAGGAACTGCAAATGGAAAATATTTAGGAAAAAAATTACATCTACACTGAACATGTATATATGCTGTTCTTCTTTTCATTATTTCATAAACAGTATGACATAACAACTACTTAAATAACATTTTATGTTACATTGGACATTATAAGTGATTTATTTTATATAGGAAGATCTGCATAGGTTATATACAAATACTATGTTATTTTGTATAAGGGACTTGAGCACCCGCAGATTTTAGTGTCACAGGATCCTGAAACTACTTTTCCAGGGTACTGAGGGACCATGGGACAAACACCGGCTGAGATTCAATTGGATATGACTTGCTCATTTCTTCAGTCTGCTCCCAGGGACAACATCACTTCTGCTTCTGTTTGTGGATTTGCTTTTCCTGAACATATTTTTGTCCCTATTTTAATGCTTACAAAAATATGTCATGTGGCTACAGTATCCCTGCTCTTCACTCAATGCAGTTCTCTTTTTTTATTGAAATTTTTATTGGTACATTACATATACATATCATGATTGCACTCCACAATGAGAATTTGTACCTGTATATGACACAACTTAATTTTCATTTTTTCCCATAACCCTACCCACCCTACTGCCCCCTCTATATACATAAACTTTGTTTCCTTTCTTTTTTGTTATAATCTCATTATTCTTCCCCCTTAACCCTTTTTCACTTTGAGTATTTTCTGTTTCACAATATATATCATACAATTCTAGAACTCATTTACAACTTTATTTTCTCATACCAGAGAAAAGGTGCAAAATTCTTATACATTGGTAGGGGAAGCTATCATGGTACATGTGCTTCAGATCCGTTTGTCTGGAATTTCACATTCCACATTTGTAAGGTCCAGTTCAACCTGATTTGTCTGCCACTCTTTATGCTATGAAGTGTTTACTTTCCTCTCTACATCTTGAGATATATAGATAAGAAAGCAACTCTTGTTCCCAGATACCTTTTAAAAGAGAAAAAATATTTTGAAAATATCTGCTACAAATGCTTGTTTATTATAAAGAAACTCAAACATCCATCAACTGTGTTTTATATTCAGTTTATCTTAGTTGTCAAATAGTTGAAGTCCATTCAAATAGGGGCATATGTAAAAACTATGAAAATGATAGTGTACATTGAGTTGAATGTCATGTTCTTTAGGAAAATTTTAATCATAGTTCAGCAAATAAATGTTTGGAAATTATTTATGTATGCCTTTGTATCCAAATCTTGGAAGCCTGGAAAGATTGATAGATTTGCTTTGTTCCAACAATTAAATATGTTCAGTGAATTTATATTAACTTGTGTGATAATAGGCAACCTATTTGAAAGTGTAGCAATATACATTGCTACAAAATTATTATTCTTTGCTCTTAAGGAAAAAATATCCATTTTTCCAAAGACTTTTATAAAAAAAAACTGAAGGAATCTCCTAGAATATTGGGAAAGAACAAGTAATCATAGTGTTCATGGTAATAAAATTTATATTTTAATGAGTGAATGATCTTAGGTAGAGATTACTTCTGCCAAAACTGATACAAATATCCAAGTATTTTCAGTTGGTGAGTATTCAGTCTTCTCAAGGACTATGGCAGAGATGAAGGCCGTAGGTGGACATTGGTACTATAATAAGAAATAATGAATACTTTATCTTATGGTTTTTCAAAATAATGTTGTTTACCTTTATTCAAGTGGGAAAAGATTGAAGGAAACAAGCCTAAAACATTAAAATGTAATGGAAATTTGCTACTTTACTGTTACCTGTTTTTTCCACATTATTTGCTTAGTTTTAGTTGTGGTTATAATGTTTGCCTTGAGAGCTCAACACTGTTTGTTTTGAAAAATTAATTCAGTTTACAAATTGTGTTTGTCATAAAATTAATGAAATTTTAGATTTATGAGTGATTTATCTCAAACCCCAGTTTATTGATGATGAAATTGAAGCACAGAAATACTGAGCTCCAAGGACAGAGAAAAATCTATGGAAAAAGGGGACAAATTGGTCATATGACTATCTGGTACTATTTTTACTATTTCCCAGGACCATACACTGTAAGTGATGGTATGTATTTGTGCATAAGGCATACATATGCGCACATGTCTTTGTTGGAATTTGTCATATAAATGCCTCATGATATTGAAGAAGGTTTACTTCTCTGAAAAAATTATCAGCTTACAATACTAAGTTTCTATATTATTTGAAGGCATTAACTTGTTGGAAACAATCCTGTTTGGGAAAAATAATTGCGAGGTTAAAACTGACCAGGACTTTCTGCCTGCAGATGGACTTTGGACTTAACTCTTGTCTTCAGCTCTGGTAGCAACAGGGACTCGGTGGTCCCACATGCTGTGATGCTTCAGGGAAAAATTGCACCAAAATATATCTAACTGCTCAAGGGCTATTGCTCACATCTGCCCTGCCCTGTGGGATCATCACCTACATAATTTCTCTAGGACTATTGTTGGCCTCTTGGGCTTTTTATGTAGGATAAAAGGTGTACCCAGCTTGGATCTGGAGGAATAAAAGGTGTGGCAGCCTGGGATCTGGCTTGTGGTCCAGAGTACCATGAATCAGGCCCAAGCTCAATTTCTCTCTGTCTCATTTCTACCTAATTATTAATTATTTTGCTATGTGCCAATGACTCATAGGAAAATCACAGTTCTAGTTACATCCCATTTCCTTGCTTCCCACCTAAACTAGCATAAAAGTACTTGAAAAAAAACACTACTTTATGGTTTATTTTTTTAAACAAAGTTTTCTATTTACAAATGCAGATTTATTTTAAAGAAAAACAGATGTGCTCTTCAACCATATTTTCCCCTCCTTTTTCTCTTCCTCTTCCTCAAGTCCTCACAACTGTATACCCTCAATGACATTTGCTCAGAATATATTTTACCTTATTATTCTTCATTAATATATAGTGTAAACTTTAAGATGCATCCATCAGCCCTACCACCCCTACCCTTTTACTTTCCTTCCCCACCACATCTCTTCCCAAGGTCCCCTTCTTCCTTGATTATTTTCTTCCTATGTTACAATACCTATTGTACATTATGATTCTCCCTCAGACTTACGGTTTCCCAGACCAGAGAAATTATTCAGTATTTAAACATATGTGTCCTATTTTTTCACTTAAAAGTATGTCCTCAATGAGAATCCATTGAACTATAAATGTCTCACATATATCACCCCTTATATCTGAGTTTTACTCCATTTTATTTAAAAAAAGCAAAACATTTTTATCTAGTCACCTATTGATGGGCATTTGGTTTGTTCCCATATTTATCTATTACAAATTGAGGTACTTCGAACATGGAAAATTAGGAATCTCTGCACTGACTTTCACAGTGGTTGCACCAGTCTACATTTCTACCAGCAGTGGAGAAAAGTTTGTTTTTTCCCACAATCCCTCCAGCATTTCTAATTGGTTGATTTCTTTATTGTTGCCATTCTTTCTGGAGTAAAGTGAAATCTTAGCATTATTTTCATCTGCCTGACTTAAATGACCAGTGACATTGATCAGTTTTTCATATGCTTATTTGCTGTTTCTACTTTATCTGAAAAATTCATGTCAGATGCTCATTTTTGGATTTGGTCTTTGAATCCAAAATTATTAAGTTCTAATTTTTAATTTTTTGTATATTCTATACAATAGGCCCTTATCTGAGGAAGAGCTGGTAAAATTTTTTCCTTATATTGTGAATTGTCTTTCCTCTCTGTTGGTGGTTTCTTTTGCTGTGTAGAAGCTTTTAAATAAGAATAAATCCTAGTTGTTGATTTTTATGCTAATTCATGAGCTACTGAGATTTTGTTTGTGAAGTCTTTTCATATATCAGTGTTTTAAGGAGTTTTACTTAGCCTGTCCTCCAGTAGATTTAAGCTTTCTGTTTTAATATTTAGATGTGTAGTCGATTTTCATTTTAGTATGGTACATGGTGAGAGATATGGATCGTTTGTTTTGTTTTGTTTTGTTTTTTGTTTGTTTTTTAATCTTTGGCATGTTGGAACTGTTTTTCCAGAATCTTCTAAATCTTGGAAACAACCCAAATGTCCATCAACTGGAGACTGGATAAAAAAGCTGTGGTTCTTCTACAGAATGGAGTATTACTCTGCCATAAAAAATGGTAAGTTTGAATCATTTATACTTAAATGGATACACCTTGAAGATATCAATGAAATAAATAGGTCACAGATGTGCAAATATTGCATCTTTTCTCTGGTATGAGAAAGTAAAGATGTAAATGAGTTTTAGAATGTATGTTATACATTGTGAAATAGAAAATACTCAAAGAGAAATGGGGTGAAGGGGGAAAATAATGAGATTATAACAAAAAATAAAGAAATCAAAGTTTATGTCTATAGGGGGTGAGGGTTGTAGGGTGGGTAGGGATATGGGAAAAAATGAGAATTAAGTTGTGTCATATGCTGTTACAAATTCTCATTGTTGAGTGCAATCATGATGTGTATATGTAATGTACCAATAAAGATATTTTTTAAAAAGGCTATCTTTCACCCAAGGAGATTGTTTGGCTCCTATGTGAAAGTTGAGGTGGAATGGTATATTTTGAGCTCTTTTTGTGTCTTCTAATCTGATCCAATGGTCATGAAGTCCATTCCTTTGCTGGTAGCATGCTATTTTTTTTCTTTTAAATCACAATAGCTTTGTAGTATAGTTTCATGTTTGTGATTGTGATGCTCCTTGCCTTATCTTTGTTGTCTAAAATTACTTTTCCTACTCTAGGTCTCTTCTGGTTCCAAATGAATTTCAGAGAATTTTCTCTAATTCTGTGAAATATACTGTTGGAATTTCAATCAGTTGTATTCAATCTATAAAGCAGTTTCAGAAGTATGTCCATTTTCAATATATTAGTTCTTTCTACTGAGGAACAAGGGATACGTTTATATTTTTTGATATCCTCTTCTTTCTATTTTTTTTTAGAGTACTGTAATTTTGAGAGTAGATAGCTTTTATTTCTTTAATTAGATTGGTTTCTAGGTATTTATTCTTTTGGGATACTATTGTGAAAAGAATTGTAATTTTTTCTCTAGGAGTGAGTCTGTTGCTCATACATGAGAAGACTATTGATTTTGGGGAGTTGATTTTGTATCCAGCTGCTCTACTGAATCTAGTTCTTTAATTGAGGTTTCTCTTGGTAGGGATTTTGTGGTTTTCTATATAAAGGATTATGTCATCTGCAAATAATGACAATTTAACTTTTTCTTTTCCAATATGTTTTCCTTTAATTTTTTCTTTTCAGATTGATATTGCTAGTTTTTCTAGAACTATATTGAGTAGGATTAGTGATAGTGGATATCCTTGTTGTGTTCCTGATTTTGGTGTGAAAGATCTGTTTCTGACCATTTAGCGTCATGCTAGCTGTTGGTTTTTCATAGATGACCTTTATCAAATTCAGATAAAGACCACTTATTCTAATTTTGTCTAGGATTTTTACCATAAATGAGTGTGGGATTTTGTCAAATGCTTTTTCTGTATCTATTGAGATGAACATATGTGAGTTTTTTTCCCCTTGAATCTACTAATATTGTATATTACATGTACTAATTTACATATGTTGAACCAATCTTGCATCCCTGGGATGAATTCCTCTTGGTCACTGTATATAATCTACTTGATGATTCTTTGTATTGTATTTTTAAGAATTTTATTGAGGATTTTTGCATTTACATTCCTTAGGGAAATGGGCCTGTAGTTTTCTTTTTTAGTTGGTCCTTTCTCTGTTTTCAGAATCAAGGTAATAGATGCTTCCCCCCAAATATTTGGGAATACTGCTTTCCTTTCAATTTCATAAAGAGTTTGAAAAATAATGGGATTAGCTCTTCCCTAAATTTCTCGCAGAATTCAGCAGTGAAACTTTCAGGACCTGGGCTTTTCTTTGTTGGTAAGTTTTTAATTGTGTTTTCAATTTCATTGTCTAAGATTGAGTTGTTTAGAATATTTATTTCTTCTTAGATCACCTTTGGTAATTCATATATGTCCAGGAATCTGTCCATTTTTTTTTTTCCATTTTGCATCGTATTGAAGTACAGGTTCTCAAATTAGAAACTGATAACCTTCCAGATTTCTGCTGGATTTGTTGTAGTTACACACTTTTCATTCATAATTGCATGGATTTTATCTTTTGCTTTCTTATTTTTAATAAAGTTGGTTAAGGATTGCCAGTTATGTTTATTATTTCAAAGAAACAGTTCTTTGATTTGTTGATTTTTTTTTGCACTATTCTTAGTTTCCATTGCTTTAATTTTTTTTTTTTTCTAAACCTTATAAGTTCCTCCTTTGTATAAGCTTTGGGTTTGCCTAGTTATTCCTTTTCTAGAAGCTTCAGGTTTAGCATTAGGTTATTTATTAGAGCTTGCTCTGTTTTCATATTATGACCATTCATTCATGAATTTCCCTCATAGAACTGCTTTCATTGTGCCCCACAGATTCGTGTATGTTGTACTGGCATTATTATTTAACTGTAGAAACTGTCTAATTTCTTTAATTTATTCTGTGATCTATTGGTTTCTCAAGAGTCTTGTTCAAATTCCATGTGTTTGTGAGGATCTTGGAATTTCTTTTTCTAATGATCTCCAATTTCAAGGCACTGTGGTCTAATAGCACACAGTGGATAAGTTTAATTACTTTGCATTTACTTTAACATGATCTATGATCTACCATGTGTTCTATTTTGGAAAATAACTTGTGTGCATCTGAAAAGAATGTATTCTGATTTTTTGAGGTGGAGCACTAAATAGACATGGAGTAAGCCCATTTATTCAAAAGTTTTGTCTTAGTATTTCATTTTTTTTTTGTCCATTTGATCTGTGTGTGTGTCAGTGGGGTATTGAAGTACCCTACTACTATTATATTAGTATTTATTTGGTTTTTCATATCCATTAATATTTGTTTTATATGTAAGTACACTAGATTTTGTGCAGAAATATTTATAAATGTCATCTCTTCCTCGTATATTTACTTATATGAAGATGTAGGGGCCTTCTTTGTCTCGCTTAATTAGTTTTGACTTGAAATCTACTATGTATGCAAATAAGATAGCCACTCTTGCTTTTATTGTGGTTTCCTGGACATGTAAAATTGTTTCCCATCCTCTTACTTTCAATTAATTTATTTCTGCATGAGTTGTGTTTCTTGTATACAATTTATTTTTGGATCTTACTTCCTAATCCATTCTGCCAGTATGTTTCTTTAACTGATTTATTGATGTCATTAAATTAATGGTGATAACTGATATGTACTGATTCATCCCTGGTATGATATTTTGCTCTTGTTTGTGCATTTATTCTTTGTTCCCCACTTTTCTTTTAGTTTCTTGCCTTTCCCAAAGTTTTCATTTTATAGTTCTAATGGGATTAGACATTCATTGTCTTTTTCTAGAACATTATTTAGAATTTTTTGGAGTGTGGGTTTGGTATATGTGGAGTTTCTCAGATGTTCTTTGTCATGAAAGTATCTTATTTTCTGACTGATGTTGAAAATACTTTTTCCAGATATATTATCAGTCTAGGTGTAAGATTATTTCCTTTTAGAGCTTTAAAATACTTCATTCCAGACTCTCCCTGACCTTAGTGTTTGCAGTGAGAAGTCTGCTGTGATTCTGATGAACTTCCTTAATATGTGATTTGTTCTGTTTCTCTGACCCATTCTTCTGTTGGGTGTCTGAAATCTTGAATATTTTTGCTAGGTGTAGATTGTTTTTAGATCTTGGCTAGCTGGAGTCCTATAAGCCTCACTTATTTGCATGTCAAATATTTTTTCTTTTCCTCTGAAGTTTTTTGCCATTACTTCTGTAAACAGATTTTTATATAATTTGCACTATGTCCCATTTCTTCATTGGCTACAGTCTTATTCTATTCTTTTCATTATGTAGCAGTTGCTTGATTGATTTCTCATGATCCATGGCTATTTTCAATAAATCCTTTCTTTCTTGGTCACTGGCTGCAATCCTATCTTCTATGTCTAACTTTATGTCTTCTCAATCATTTATGCTACTCCAATTCCATAATTGGAATTTTTAATCTCCTGGAAATCTGTCTGCAGCTGTTTAACAATGAAATTATTTTCATAAACTGAGATTCATCTTGTTCCTTATCTCTTCTTAATATTATTAATCATATCTTTCACTATGGACCCTATATCTGTTTTTATTTGAGAAATTACTTCTGATTTCATTTTTACTAGACCCTCTTTTGTTACAAGCTCTGGGAGTACTGGTGGTTGTGTTTCAAGTTGTTACATCTCATTGTTCCCTGGAATTTCTTCTAGTTAAAGATCTGGAAATCTGAGTTTGAAATCTATTTAAACGGTTTTTTTTTTCATTTCTTTTGTTTTGTTTTTGATTATGTTTAATTTCTGTGTTGCTGTCAGAACAATAGTTCTTTCAAGTATCTTTCTTCCTTATATTTGGAGTCCTCAGGAGATGGCTACTTCCTGGGTCATCCTCTTTAAATGTGCAATACCCCTTAAGTTCTGGCACACCACGAATGGTGCTTAAAGGGAACAATCACGTTACCTCTGCCAAAGTAATACAATCAGTATCATCAACAGTATCAAACACAGCTCAGAAAATGACAGACTGTGACAACCACTATTCTGATACCTGTAACCTCATGAGTTAGATCCGTGTAGATACGGATGCTGAAATTTAGAACTAACTAGAAATATGATTACAATATGCAAGCCCTTCAATATAGTGATGTCACACCACGGGAATAAAGCTTAGAGGGATTGGGAGGGTAGAGAGATAAAAGGAAAGGGAGATTAGAAAAAAAGTTAGAATAGATATAAAGATCCCACAAATCTCAGGAAACTGATACAGGCTAGAAGACAAAAGAAATGGAAGGGACAAATATGAAATAGAACAGACTAATAGTAGCAAGACAACTGGAAACTGAGTTAACTCTCCTATAATAGTGCAGAAGGATGAAAATGTATGGAGGATCTAGACACATAAACTTCAGGAAACTATGCTGACAGGAGGAAAAGAGAAGATGAAGGAACAAAAGTAAGAATAGGGGCACCCCGCAGCAACAGGAAACTGTCTGCACTCTCCTAAAAAATAAGAACAGTTGACAGAGGACAAAAAACCTGAAATTGGAGACTCAAGAAGATGAAAGTAGAGAAATGAGGATAAACAAGAGGGAAGAAACTTAAAAATAAATCCCTAACCAAAAACAATTCCAAAAAGGCCCTTTAAGGCAGTAGCCTGTAGATGATATGGTCTGCAGTATACTGATCAGGGTTAGAGTTGACTAGTCACAGGAAGAGAGCTGTAGTCCACTGGGATTCAGGCTAGTTTCTGGCTATACTGACTGAATTGAGGTCCCTGACCTCCTGCAGGCTTGAACTTTTCGAGGTTCTTCTACAGGTACAGGCCATCCTTCCCCCAAAGTGAGTCCTGGGTTCTGTAGGGGGTGTTGGCCCCACAGACTCACTGATGGTTGTAGTCCACTCTCCCAGTGGGTGCTTTTTCAATGTGGTGGACAGAGCTCAGAGTGCAGTGTTGAAGTGGTGGGGATATACCCAGAGGGGGTAGGGTGCTGTGGTCTGGTGGCTGGTGCTCTTATAAGGGCAGACTCTTCCAGCTCTTGTAGTTTTTATTTTCCCTGGTGTCTTTACCACACAAATCTTAATCCCTTTAAAGTGCAGCCCATGGTGATGGGCACACTTCCTTGCTGGCTGCTGTGGATCCTCTATCTATCAGGGACCAACTAGTATATCTTCATAATAGCAGCTGCTTCAGTCCAGTGTGTCCACTGCTTCTTCTCACTAGTGCATTTCTCCATGGAGACCTATGGGTCACCAGAAATCACCATATATCTGCAGTCCAGGCTCTGGGAGAGAGTGGTGCTTGGTGCCTCCCTCCTCTTGCTTAAAGTCTCTCTCTTCACTCTCCTTCTAGACTTCAGTTCTTTCCTCAGATCCTTCCTGGGTTCCACAGACCCACTTTCTTCCTTCTCCTCCTTTCCTATATTCCAGTGTGAAGACACCAAATTTCAGAGAGGCTTTTTCTCTGCTACTCCCCATCTTCCTGGATGTCCTCCCCAGTACTTGAAATTAATTCACCAAACCTCAGTCTTTGGGATAAACAGCTTTTGAAAAACTGAAACAATGATTAAAAAAATAGAATACAACTCTAATTTGAAAGACAGTTGTGATGGGTAGAACAATAAAAAGGGAATCCAGAAATTGGATATCTCACTTTGAATTGGTCAGTAGTTAGTTTTGTGACTTTGATAGACCACTAGCCCCCGGAAGCCTGTTTGCACATTAACAAAATGAAGGACTCTGCCTGAGCCAGAGCTGTCAAGGAGAATTTTCTGTAACAATTAAACTGTCCTATATCTGTACTATTTAACCGTGTCCATGTGTCAACTAAAAAAATGATGAGTACAGCTGAACAACTAAGTTTTTGATTTACCCAGCTGTTTTACTGAGTATTTGCATTTTTAGAAACCTTTCTCTTTGTCTGTATCAGTCTTCTGGGGGAGCAGAACTCATCTCTTACTATAAGTGTTATAAGCTCCAGATACTTCCTTTTATAGCTTGCCTCTGGCTACAAAGTAGAAATGTAACCTGGGTCCGCCTAAGGGATGCACTCACTCTGGCCTTTTAACAGGAGCTAATTATGCAAAGAAGCAGAAGCACTGGATAATATACACTACATCAATTATCACCGCAAATTGCCAGGGCAATAATAACAATAGTTACTAAGGAAATGTGTTGTTCAGAAGTCATTAGAATACAAGCTGTCTTCTTTATTCAACAAACAGTGATCTTTACCCAATGGTTCTATTATATAGTTTTGTCTATGGTCCTTAATACAAAAGGAAGCTTTTTACTGAAGATAATTTTGACGTCTAGTTCAACAACTGGCTGAGTATATTTTCCATTTTGTTTCTTAAACCTGAGAAATTCTGTTTTTATTACTTCTGCAGATTATGTATGGAGGAGAGATACTTTATTAACAATTACAATATATTCACTTTGAGTAATATACAGTAATGCTTAGCAATCATAAAGTCAGGTTCTACAACTGTTGGTCATGCAGCTAGATCTTCAATGCAAGTTAGTGCTATTTTGTAGTTAAAATGGTGCAGATGCATTACAACAAGAGAAGAGGCATGTGCCAAAATTCAGGGTTATGATAGATCATACTATGGCCATAAGGAAAGAGAAAGAACAGAAATTATAAAACTGTAGAGATAGATCAGGGTTATACTTAGAAGCCTTGGTTCTATATTATTAACTACAGGCAGCATGTGTCTGGGCAGGTGAGTGGTGTCACCAGTTCTGATTGCTGGAGGTGAAATGGGGGAAGGAGACTTTGATGACAAGGCTTGGTTAGGAGGTAATTGTAATTTTACAGGCAGACAGAATGAAGAGATAAGGAGATAAGGATACCAAAGTGGAGAGCTTGATGTTACTTTCTCTTTCTTTCTTTTCTTCCTTCTTTCCTTCCTTTCTTCCTTCTTTGTTTTTTTTGTTTGTTTGTTTCTTTGTTTCTTTCTTCTTTCATTTTCCTTGTTTATTATGCATGTGGAAGGTAGAAATTGTAGACAGACGGAGATTTCCATTTGAAGATATTATTGAATGATGATTATAATGATGATGACAATGATAACAGTGATAAACAAAATTGAGAATACCAGAGGAACAAGCATATGTCAGAATGAGAAAATTAATTTAAGGTTCTTCTGATAGAGAATTTTAAGAAATTGTGAGGTATCTAAATAGAAACAACGGTAGATATGTAGGTGTGAAGGAAAATACAGAGCTGGCATTGAACATGCTGTGTGTAACCAATATTGGGCATAAATGGAGGCCTAGGGTTCAGAACATATGAAATACTGAAGCAGTTGAGAGTGACATGTTTATTTGTCAAGAATGGAAAAGATAGAAATGAGGCAAATAGTTTGAGGAGAAAATCAAGTTTGGAGTAAGAGCTCTGAGGAATGGAATAATTAGTTTGATTAAGGAGTTGAATAATTACTGAGTGTTGTTGTGAAATTAGTTTTGGCTGTAAATCTTGGTTATTTTTTTTCCCTAGTAATGCATTATATGCTGGAACTATGAATTCAGAAAGATCATTGTTGAACTGATGTGAGCCTGGAACTGTCAAGGAGTCACCAGAGTGAAATAACTGTGAAGGAACTGTGGGTACTAGCAAGGAGGTGTTGCCCCAGAAGGACAAAATGTAAGCTGTGTTAAAGTACAACATATGGGTTTCAAATTATATTCCCTGTGATAGGTTTCTGGATGTGTGCTTCAACAGCTCTATTTTAATCCATTTTTATCTTCCGTATTTTGGTTTATTTTTTACAAAGTGTTTCTAGATTAAGAATTCATTTTCTAAATATTTAAATTATAGAAAAGTTGAATAATTACTCCACTACTGTAAAGAAGAACTTTCGGAAATGAATAGCCCTGTGATAAAGAAAATTAGCTTGATAAATGGGGAGTCTGAAAGGTCTTAATTAGGAGAGAAATCTCTGTTGACTGCATTACACTACCTCTGAAAAAATTTCTAGCTATAAATTTTTATAATTCTGGACATTACTGTGGCTTCTATAGGACTGGATATCTCACAGGGACCATAAAATACATACTCTGAGGGGACTTATTTGAAAACTTGAGGTCCTTATTTCTGTATGTCCTGTAGGGAAGCTTAACATTTTGGATGTAATTCCTAACATATCTTCCTTTTTTAAAATTTTATATAAGTGTATTACAAGGGAAAGCAAGCACACCCAATAATGGCTTGTTCCCACAAACCATTAGGAACTACAACATAATTCAACAGAACCAAAGGACTGTCAATAATGATAAGTAAAAACAATTTTCTCCATACTTTTCTACTGGATGTTTAAAAACCAAGTTATAGTGAGACCTATGTTAAATAAAATTAGTCTTCTGCTATCTTACAAGGTCAAACAATTCTCCTCAGGCAGTATCTTGGAACCATGCAGAGTCTCTGAGCTCTTCTGTCAGTGTCAGACCCCAGCATATGTCACAGCCTTGCTTGACCATCATGCTCTTTGCAAAAGCCAGGGAGACTTTTTCTCCAGGTAACATTCTTTTGGCACACTTTTGTAGAACCAGATATTGTGGAGAAATTTTCCTCATATCCTGAATCTTTAGTAGTAGTACTTGACCTCAAAGGGTCAGGATCAAAATATCGGCTGCCTTTTTAGCTCAGTTACCTTTCTAATTCTGGTCTCTAAACTTTAGTTGTAAAATATTCAGGAGAGAAACACAGTAACATTAGCATAAAAAACAGGAGTAGTGAATTCAACCAGTACAAATCTACCTGAATCTAAAGAATTCAGGAATTAAAATTTAGCTAGAAGGTAAGTACAGTTGCCAATCATGCACACTCTAGAGATTGAGACACTGTCTAATGCTAATGGAAAAGGGTCTTAACCAAAGAACTTTACATAATATTTTAGTATAAGAGATGTATCTCTAATGTAGAGTAGCCATTGTTAGATGTACCTATCCCCCCAAAAATATATGAAAAAGGTTCTTACCTAAATTGCTATCTTTTGAACAAAATGTCATTGAAAGAAAAATGCAACAGCTTACCAAAATACCTGGACAAAGAGGTGTGGCAACCTCAAGTACTTCGTCTTCTGCTTCCTGAAGTGGCAAGAGTGAGCCTGGGCTCAGCCTTTTTCTCTATTATTTCCTGCTTTCTCTATTTTGCCTTGTGCCACCGAATTCACAGAAGACTAGAACTTGCTGCGGAAGTTGTGATTACATCCCCTTCCCTTGCCCTCCACATATATGTAAGTAGATAAGTTTAGTAAAAGACAAGCTTATTGGGGAACATATGCTGATTCAGAATTTTACTTCCTCCTGGCATGTGTTTTGTTGGTGTGAGGATGACTCCTTAGTGATAAGTGGTTATTTTTATCTTGAGGCAGATTTTATGAATTTCTCTGGGCACAGCCTTTCCATCAGTTAATAGAGAGCTCTTGATAGGGAGAAATGTCAAGTTGCCATTGTAACGTCTTTTCTCTTCCCCTACCTAGTGGCCTCCTTTTTTTCTTCAGTAACTATATCCACTCCAAGGTACCGATGCTGCCTGGCCAATGTGCTTCACACAAAACCAGGTGCTCTCACCACTTGCTGTCTTCCCACTGCTAAGTTAGCAGAGTACTCCTGAGTCCTGTTCTCTCAAATGAAATGAATATACTAATTAAACCAAGGAATTAACAGTAAATGAGCTTAACTCTTCCTACATACAAATCCATTTGATCTAAATCTTCCTTGCTGTTTGAGAAACATATTAACACACACAACATATTGAAGGCTATGTACAAGAAGTGGGACTGGCATATTCACTTTATTTCAGTTAAAGCTAAACAAGATAATTCAGCCTGATTCTTTTTTCTGAGAGCTTCTTCCATCCTTTAGCCTCACAGCCAAATGCAAGCCACAGGACATACATGAGGAAAGTGTCATTTTTCAGAGAAGTCTCCTAACAAACTTCATGCAGATGCCTGCTTATCTCACACCTGATAAGGGACTGAGAGTTGAGTCCACAAATACATACAGAGAGATCTTTAGTATAAAATCTGGCTCAACAGAGAAATGGGAATCAAAAGACCATAATATATTTTTTGTTATTAATCAGAGAAAGTGCTTGTCAAGTAGGACAAGCAAGTGAAAAATAAAAGAAAGGCTTTTTTGTTTGTTTGTTTGTTTTAGACAGGGTCTCTTTGTAGTTCAGGCTGGCCCTGAGCTCACTGTGAAGCCCAGGTGAGTCTGGAACTCACAGCAATCCTCCTGCCTCTGTCTCCCAAGTGCTGGGATTACAGGTGTGAGCCACCTGCCAGACACTGTGGTATGTGGTACTAACTGCTAGAGGGCATGAGGCTCCAAGCCTAGTATTATCGTATGTGGTAAGCAGGGATTGAACCTGGGCCCTTGCACTGCAAGGCAGGCACCAGAACCACTGAGTTAAATCCCCAGCCCAAGAAAAAAGTTTGTATGTTTATGTTTCTGCTTATTACATGTGAGATTCTTATTGTGTGGACTAGCAGAAACATCCTATACTAGAAAGTTCTGATGCTTGTAGTTTTCCTGAATTGCCCAAGGCTGATCCTATCTTAACTTCCCAGCCATC
>PVIR01008129.1:0-57913 GCA_004026965.1 Petromus typicus
AAAAAAAAACATTTTAAACTAAGCAGGAAGATCTGGGCCAGAGATTAGTAGCTTATATAAAGTGTAGACATTGATGAATTCAAAATAGCACAGACTGTAAAAGTGAAGATTCCATCACAAAATGTTACATCTACAGAGACTTTAGGAATAAAAGTCTGGCACACTAGGCACCTCCTCCTGATTGTCATTATTCTAGAGTCCGAATGTCTCTTAGTTTAATTAGTTTTTTTTTCACTTACTCCTACCAAGTAGTTAAAATACTGCATATGTATCTTTTATCTACTGAACCTGAGTCACACCTTTGCAATGTTAAATAATTGTTCTTGAAGAAAATATATTAGTCTGGAAGTAAGTTAAAATTTTAGTTAAGTGACTAAGGTTTAGGAAATGATTTTATGTTTTTTGATTTCTTTACTCATAAATTTTGTTAACAGGAAACATGGGAATATGTCTTACTTCTGAAGAACAAAATGTTGTGTTTATAGATTTTAGGTTGTAATGTTCAGAAAAATTTTCCCCCTAGAAACTAAGTCATGTACAGTGTTCAGTTACTATGAGAGGCATGGAAATTATGTTGAATTTGGAAAGTACTTAAAATGACTTGAAGTATTCATAGTGACACTATTGCCAGACTGCCACTTTGGACAGTGTTTTATCATGAAACAGCCTAATTTCCAACAGGGGTGTTAGGAGCGAATATGCTTTGCAGAGAGTGTGAGTTGAGGGATTATCTTTCCATGGATCATATTCAGAAAGTAAGAGAAGAGAACCTTGGAGCAGAAAAGAGGTCTGCCCAGGGTAACTGGATGATAGTGATAGAAACCCAAGTCTCCCAGCTTCTAGTGTAGTTCTTACAGGACTGATGTATGATGAGTAATACCTAAATTTCTGTGTATGTTTTTGTGACTTAAAGAGTACAGTAAAAATCATGATTTTCTTGGAAATATAAAATACATAAAGATTTGGTTATAGTAAGACCCCATGATAATCAATAGTTGTTTCTTGCATTTATTAGTTGTTATGAGTTAGATTTTATAAAAAAACAAAGACAAGACTCTTGCCTACTCTGTCTAGTGAGATTCACTGTTTTGATATTTGGATACAAGGATGGAAACTACCTAAAATGTAATACATACTTCACATTGATGGAAAAAGTTTATTGATTCTTTTATGTTATATACAATTAAGCCAAAGTTGTTTTCAAATGATTAATTGCTCTCTTTACATCCCTTGCCTATTTGCACTTGCTTCATAAACAGTGCAGTAGGATGATTTTCTCCTTAACTTGCTCTGTTGACAATTTTCTGGAATCTGGTAAAATAGTATAGATAAGGCATGATGCCATGTAAGGTAATATTTTACAATAATTAAGAATATTTTGTCAGGCTATCTCTTTGTGCACTGAATTATTATATCTGTTGCAATTATATTAAAAAGTTAAGTGAATTTAAATGTCATATTTTGACTCCTTTTGGGGATTTTCTTTATTAGAATAAATACAGAAATAATAAAAATTTATTTAGAAGTATGAAACATAAAAGTTTCAGTGACACACTTTTACCAGTCAAAACTGAGTTTTAAATTAGGCCTCTTGGACAAAGAGCTAAAATATTTACTAACTCTTCTGTCTCTAATTCCGAATAAATAGATTAGGGTAATTCTTGGAACCATAATTATCACATTCAACTTTAAACAGGAATATATATATATATTTATATATATATTTATATATATATATTTATATTTATAGCTGGAGATGTAGTTCAGTGGCATTGCACTTGGCTGGTAAGTGCAAGATCCTAAGTTCAATCCCTAGTACTGCAAAAATAAATGTATGAGTGGTAGTTATTTTTAAGTTAGGTACTTAAATATTTTTCAGATTCAGCTAACAAGTAATAACAATTTCATTAAATACTCAACTGTACTGAATGTTAAAAACTTCAGAACTTTTTATTTATACAGATTTATTGTCTAATGAGAAGTGCAAATTAATTTTTAAAAATTTTTTCAGCGATATATAGGGTGAGTAGTATAATGCTACAATTAATCAACTTGAACACTTCAGTGGCTATTTTTGTAGATATCAATGCCAACTTGTCCATTTTAATTAACTTACTAGTTAATTATACATGATGAGTTGCTCAATTAAATTAATCAGAACATGTTGAGAAAGGCAACTGTATTATTAGAAGACAAAACTAGATCCTTCTAAGCCCCTCTGTCAGCTGGAATTTAATTTCAGGGGAACCAAGAAAGAATAAATTTGTATCTATTTGATACAGGAAGTATGGGGTTATAATTGTTTGCCTTCACTTTAGTACTGAAATCAATGTAGGGATAGAACAGACATCCCTTGTAGCTAATGAGTTGAGTTGTTAAATTTCCAATTAGCCCAATAGCATATTCATCAAATAACATGAACCTGAAAAATCTTAATGATGTTTCTAAGGCATGAGGTCCAGCTGCACTCAGACAGCAGGCTCCGTGGTTTAAGGCAGATTTCTGCTTCTGGAACAGAGGTGGACAGAGCCCGTGTGCCATTTTGCACATTTGGAGAGAGACTGCTTTAGAAGTAGTTGATCTAGGCAGGAGAAATTTGTCAAATGAAACCTGAAAACTAAGCAGTGCTTGATAGCTCTACTGGAGCCATCTGTTGTCCCACAAAGGACTAATGCTACACTAACGGGATGTACTTAAACAGAATTTCTAGAAAGTTCCTGAAATCAAGCTATGTGCAATTTCACCTAAGGAGCAGATTTTCCTTAAATAGTATGTGAAATGTTTAACCCTATGCTATAGTAATAAACGTGGAAATGTGGATGTACACTTGGTGGTTGAATGTACTTCCATTTCTTAGATGACTTTTGTCCTGAATAGTACCAAAATTTCTACCAATTAACTTGAAGTTATATATTTCAGCTACTCATGAGTGTCTAGTAGTTTTCATGACTTATTAGGATTTTCTAATAAAATCTATATCAGATACATATACCAGATATAGTTAACCAAATAAAAATCAGAAGATGACCATAAGTACACAGAGAACTGTCTCAATGAATTTGTTACATTCATACTGATATCTGTGGGTTTATCAGTTTTGTGGAGCAACTCAATGAACCTAATACTTTTACTAACCCTTTAGAACATTTTAGCTGTGGTAAATGAAAAATTAAGAATTATCCTTTTTCATAGCTTTAAAAACTTGATTTTATTTTCCCCTGTCTGGCAAAGTGATGATAGGTGGGTGGCAGGGTAAGCAGTGTGTGTCATAGAAATCTTCAGTTTTCACTTCTGCCAGGCTGAGATTCTGCATTATGACCTGTGTGACCCAGAGCAGCTCAGAGTACGTTCACTTAAGGCTGATAGCTGTGTCCCCTCCCTTCCCATGCTCTGTGTTCCCGGTGAAATGATAGGTTAAGTTCTCCTTAGCACAGCAAAAGCTTTCAAGAACTTGGTCCCCCCCCTTTTTTTAATATCACAGGTTGTATGTCTTCAAAAAAACAAAACATTTCTCTTGTTTGAGTTACATTTTCCTTCCAAATTTTCTGTAATTCGTAACAACACATGGGGGGAGAGTGCATTTCTTCCACAGTTCGTTATTAATATTTGTTTTTTTATTATCTTCTCTGTATTGTCAGAGTATAACGGCAGTTTGAGTAAAGACACTATATCAGACAGGAAATTAGTTGAAAGTTTTGAGAGCATTTAGTTTTGCGGTTGTGGGGGTTGAACAAGTGCATGTCACTGATTTGTCCCAGAGTAACACTGAGAGGAGAGTTTCGAGGAGATAACGCGCTCTGATTTTATCCCTTTGCAGTGCACAGAGACCTCCCACCAGAATGTGAGTGGGAAGGCAGGTCGGACTTCAGACTCTAATTTCCAAAATGGTATAATGTACTTACAGTACAGAACAGTGAATTACCCACACCTTTCATTCTTTTAAAACATTTTATATTAGAATAGAAAGAATTTTTGTATTATTAGAAAAACAGGAGGTAGAGCACACTATAAAATCAGATTCATAATTTTAAAAGTGTGATTTTACTTTATTGCTTATTGAACAACATTAACCTGTGTATTTTTGTAATGGGAGTATTTATACTTTATTATCCATTTGTTTTAAAAATATACTTATTAATACATATTTATGATATATGATTACTTTCATTGTGAGTGTCTTGTACACATACATTATATCTTAATTTTTTTCCCTCTAGTCTTTTCCCTTTACCTCTGTCTCTTGGTCCCCTTTCCACTTGAAATAAATATATCTTTCTATTTTGCTTATATTGATCCTTTATTTTGCTCTTTATTCATACTTTAGATTTCTCATTTGAGAGAAATAATACTGTATTTAAGTTTGTGTGTCCAATTTATTTCACTTAACATTGTTTTCAAAGTGCATCCGTGTTCTTACAAGTGAGTCCCATTTATTCTTCTTTATAACAGAGTGGTCCTTTATTGAATATAAACACCACTTCTTCATTCATTCATTTGTGGATGGACATACAGGCTGCTTCCAAGATTTAGCTCCTATGCATCATACTTGGTATACACAGAGGTACATGTGCATCACTGTAATATGACTTTAACTCTTTTGGGAAAACACTTAGTAGAGGAATAGCTAAATCAAATGAAATTTCTATATTTAGTTTTTGAGGAATCTCTGTGCTAATTTTCATAGTGCTTTTAATTTATAAACCAGCTTTGGAAGAACAGAAGCAGTTCAGCGTTTTCACCCTAGTGGAGTATTCAGTCAAAATTCTGGCCCCAGCTCTGGCACAAGTTATGGGGTCAGGAATCTTTCTGAACTGGTTTGATCTCCTGTATTCTTACCAGGACTTGGAAGTTCTGTGTCTCCTTTAGTGGGGGCTGTGCAGTAGAAGTTGAGACCTTGAGGGTGCTGTTTCTTCCATCTTAATTTATCTGGTACAGTTCCTTGTCATTGTGCTTCAGGTGGTCAGTTAAGGTTGAACAGACAAAGTAAGAGTCGCCTGGGACCAGCAGACAGGAAGAGTTTCTAGTTTGCAATTTTATAGACTCTGAAATTTGATTAATGGAGATCAGTGGAATTATAATCTTGCTCAGCAAAACTCCTTTGGTCAGTGGCAGATCTAGAACCTGAACCTGCCTCTTCATGCCAAGCCTGGCCTTTCACATTACCTTCCTGACTATGTCATCCATGAAGTTCTGTTTTATTTTGGAAGTTATTTTAATAAAACTAAAATAACATTCATAACAAGTATTTCTTGAGACATTTAGTAAATTTAAACCAGACTAATGTCTGTAGTTAGATGTGTTAGACAAATTGCAGCTAAAGAAGAGTCCATTTATGTGCTATCTTCCTTGGTCGTTTACTCAGATGCACTTAGCACCAGCTTGAATGCCAGTGCCATGGGAGGTCCAGAGGATACTCAGGAAAAGGCAAAGCACAAGGACAGACATGGAAGCCAGTGGTTTTGGGGCACCCTCCTCACAGCACTCAAAGGAGCTAAAGGCAAGGTGAATATGGGGCTGTGAAGCAGACTCTGGTTGTGAAAGGAGAACAGGAATTTTGCTGGTGGCTGGAGCTAAGAACGTCATTCTGGTCAGAAAGAATAATCAAGGAAAAGGCAGTGAAGAGCTCATCAGGGTAAAATTTGGAGTGCACATGATTTGTGTTGGACAGAGCTTGACCTTCACATGGAACAAGAGTGAAGAAAGAAGTAGAAAACAGTGGAGATAGATTCTGGGAGATCACTATATTCTACTCACAGTGTTGGGATGGTCTGTGTGGCTTACAGATCAATGTGCAAAGTTAGAGTATCTACCAAGTTATCTGACAAATTTGTAATAGTACTGTTGCTAATCATTATAGAAAACAAAAACAAACAAACAAAAAAACAGTTACTCTGCAATTGTTTGTTAATTTGAGCAAAATCTTTCCACAAGTTGCATGCCTCCTAGGGAACAGTTATTAGTCTGGGAGGAGAAGAAAATCTATTGAGAAATTACTTTGACCTAAGAGAACACCATGAGGGAGCCGTAGGAACACTTCTGTTAGACAGGCATTAAATGTGATGAAGGGTGCATTATTTAGCGGTGTATAACTGTGAGCAGGTTTGTTCTTTAATTAGCGAGATGTATTTTGTAGACACACTTGCTGTCTTCCTTTGGCATGAGGGGAAAGGGATGTTTGGCTGAAAATGTTAAGCTCTTAGTCATAGCAGTGCTGACCCTGCAGCAGCAAAGAGGCACAGTAGCTGGACTTGGGAGAAACACCACAGACAGCAGCCCTCCCTTAAGTCTGCAATGCAGTGTTTATCCCTCCTATTTTCTGCTATGTGGAGAATATTATAAAAGCCAATTTCTTGCCATTATTTGAATTAATATTCTCATCTTGTTCATGGCTAAAGTGGCACTCAGGAGTTTGCAGCCTGAAGAAAGGATCAAAGATATTTGAAAATTAATGGCATCTTTGTCTAGCATAAAGGTAACTGAAAAGTGAAGTTGTTTACATAAAAATGAGCATTTTAGGGGAGAAAAAAACATTAAGTGGTAGTAAAAGCAGAGATGCATCTGTTCTTTATTTTCCTTTTTGAATGTGATTTCCCTTCCAATTTCAACAAGAAGAGATGCTTTTCAAGTGTGTGTTTTTCCCCTCCCAACAAGACTTTAAAATGACGGTGTGCAGGAACAGAAACAATGCAGACAAAAATTATCTGGGGTTCAAGAATGGTTAGAAACCTGAGATGTTTTCCAAATGGTCTGTCTGTTAAAGATTTTTCATCAATTGATGGTGAGGAGGTAAAATCCAATAAGCATTGCTAAGTTCCTCCTAGGACTTTAGAATAATTCATACAACAAAAATGAATATGTGAATATGTCCAATAAAGATTTGAATTTAAAAATTTAAAAAATGATTATGTAATCAAATTATAAAAATATGAATGCAAACTATTGGTGATATTAAAAAATACATGAACCAGAGTTTTTCAATGCACCTTCCAAAACTATATATTTTTGCTGGGTTGAGAGTTCAGAATTTTGCTGATTTTTCAATCTCACCTGGGTAGAGTAACTTCTCCCACATAGCATTGGCCTGTGATCTTGTTTTTGTTGGTTGGTTGGTTTTGATATCCTTGTTCCATTTCTACATCTGTTTTATCAAGTCTTTTACTCTCCTAGGTCTGTTTCTGGTGCTGGCAAGAGAAACTTGTGCAGTGGGAGTTTTGAGACTCAGGGTACAAGATATGTTATTGTGTGGAAGGGCTTGTTCTCAGCGACGTTCTCTGCCTCAGTAGTGAGTCGGCCTGACACGATCCACCCATAAGGCTTTGTCTTTGTTGCAGATTCATCCTGGGTAGATCTGTCACTCAGTTACCATAGGAGAATGTGGGATGTTACTGTGAGCATTCTTTAATACTGCATATTCATATCTTTGATGAAAAAATGGGTCAGCAGAATAATTCCCAAATAGAGTCCTCCTAGGAATTACAGGCAGAAAAAGTTCCATAGTTAACCATAAACAAAGGTGAAGCGGGGCTATTGATTGCCCAATGAAGAAGAGGGCTTAGACTTAGAGTTGTAGTTTTAGGATGAGTCAGACTGAGTTTTACCAGAAACACAGTCCATGGACTGTGTATGAGCATGAGTCTGGGTTTCATAGGGACCACTTCCATCTGCCACTTTCCCCTGCTTCAGGGCCTCGGTATTCCAGTTGTCTTCTGTGTAGGAGATCAGAGATTAGGGAGTGACTTCTTCTTTGAAAAAGGGATTTTCATGGTTTGCTAAATGTGATCCTTAATGTTTCTTTGCCACATATAAACTAGTAGCTGGATGTTAACAGGATTTAGCCTATCAGTTCTCTGCAGCGCTATGGTGACCTTTCCAAAGAGTCTCATGGTGCCATCTTTGATCTAAGTTCTTTAAGTTTCCAGTTTTGAATGAGGAATGCTCATGTGTATTTGGGAAGCAAAAGTGAAAATGGAGGGTAAGGGTAGAATAAAGCTACAAGTAAATTAAAAACGACCTAAATGTCAGTTGTGATTTTGATTCCTGCCTGTTTGGGTAATGCTTCACCTTTTGAAAAACATCCAGTAGAAATGTTTCTTAAAACAGGCATGAGAAATGCAAGAAGAGGAAATGGTTATCTGCCAAGTGTAAAGCGCATTTTTCTTGGTGCTGAATTTTAGCCTAGAATGCATTTTTACGACCATATTATAAAACTCTGAAAATAGAGTTTAATGGAATGCCAAAACTGTCTTAAATATATTTTACAGGCAAATGTGCTCCTGGAATGATTTTTGTGAAGGTAAAGATATTAATTTTATGCAATCCATATGTATGCATGTTTAAAAACATTTGAGGAGTTACTTTCAGTGTAACTAGCACATAATCAAAGAACAGAATGATTTGAAGGATTTTAAAGAAGAAATTACACATGCTGTCTGTCAGAGGTTCTGCATAATTCATTTCATTCTAACACTGAGATGCTTTTGGTTCCTTACAGTATAGGGGCTGAAGAAGATGGATCAGTCTGGTGTGCTTCCAGAATTTTTTCCTCAGAACCTAGTACTCATTTCATTTCTGATGACAGTATTCAATCAAAATGTGGAAAAAAATATTTCTTTTACCAACAGGAAGTATGCTGTTCTAAATCCAAGCATTGATATGAGAATTTAGACACAACCAGATGGATTTTTCCATTAAATATCATTCATATTTACTGAACTTTTGAAAGAATAGTGAAAAGTTATTATCTGTATACACTGTAGTCATATTCTTATAATAAAATTGAATTAAAGTATGAATACAAATGATACCTCCCATTTTTGGCACCATACTTTTATCCACTTTAAGCTAGTTTAGGCTAATTTGAGTTTGTCACTATAGGGAAAAGCCTTCACACTTTCTTTCATGTTCTCTTCTGTTGCTGCCAAAGTAAGAAATAACTAAAAAGGAAAATTGTAGGCCAGAGTGAAGTCATGAGTAATTTTTGTAAGAAGCTTTAAAACAAATTTTGATATGAACTCTTTTTGAATATGCATGGAAAGAGATGAAATGAGGCCATGGAAAGGGGGAGGGAAGGAGGAAATCAAAGAAGCAAACAAGACACGGCACATTAATTGAGTAGATGATAGGGAAATGTGCTTAAATAGAAGCTCTTTGGAGAAGAAAAACTCTCGCTGGAAGATTTCTTGTGTAGACCACAGTCCCCTGTGACCCAGCCCCCTTCATACTGCACCCTGTTTGGGGTTTATTCCAAGCCACGTGCTCTGAGACTGTGGAGAACCATGTCTCAGGAGGTGTTATAAAGTGATTGTCTAAAAATAGGAGTTGAGGCACTATAGAAAGGAACTTACTCAAGATCTTGAAATGAAAAAAGTAATGAAATGTGCTGTGGTGGTTGGTTAGTTGTGTCAACTTGAGAAGTTTAGTTCAGAGAAGCTGAAATAAATCAGCTCAGCAGTTCCACACCCTGCCCTCGGCGGGGCGGTGGGGTGGGGGCAGCTTCTTGCCTGGATGGTATAACAGAGAAAGAAGGAAGGAATGATTCTCTGCCTTCTACACAGATCATCTGCTTTCCTTCCAGTGCGGCTTCTTCAACCTTTCATTGCAGAACCACAGGGGTGCTGCAGGGAGCTCCAGACCTTCAGGGAGACCCTTCGGTGTCCAGTGAGTGGACAGACTCTCTCTGCACTCTCCCTCACCTGACTCTGTGGTAGTCGTTGTAAGCCAGTCTTGTGAATCCTTATATTTGCGTACCTTGTGATATATGTTTCTGTAGTAAGTACTAGATTGACTGACCTGTGTCTGACTGACAGATGCAGTCCCCAGATATTTAAAATAGGATTTATTCTGGTGACTTTGAGGAGAAAGTATGAAGACCAATGTGTTTTATGAGATTGAATGGCTTTATCCGGAAAATGAGCTAGAATTTGGAGGTCTATGAAGATGGGAGTGTTGCTTCTGGAATCCGTGAGTGAGTTTCTAGTCCCTGGAGAATTGGAGAAGCTGAGTAACATACCCAGAACTAGTCATATGGAGTGTAGAATAGGAAACTACCTGAGTCTTTTGCATTGTGAGGGCCTACATATCTTTGAAGAAGCTGGCTCTGTAGAATAACTCTTTACTAAAACTCTACTATCAGTAGAATGTGCTGAGAGCAACAAGTCCTGGACAGGAGATGGTCCTGTGGTCAGTGCTTGAGCCTTTCATGTCCCTGAATTGTCAGTAGTGAACCTTTTACCCACTGCTGAAAAACACTAAGGAAAACCTAAAATATTTTTTGCAACACTGCTGCTCTTCTACTTTGGGAAAGAAGTAAAAGTTCAGCCAAATAATACCAGGAGAAAAGAAATGCTGCATAAGTATTAAGAAAAGCTCTTTGAATAGTGAGAAAGTCTATGTCACTCGCTCATGTGGTCTTAGTGAGTTTGTATTGTAAATCTGCTGCTCAGTGGTTCTGCCTAGTGTTGACCTAGCGTGTTCTCTGGTATGTGTACAAACAGTTTGTATCAACATTTGCCACCTCCACGGGTAGGATTGGTGTGAGAATTTGATGTGATACTGGAGACCAGTTGTGTGAGTTCTGGCTTAAAACTTCCCGTTCCGAATGCAATAAAAGGCACTATATAACTTAGCCACAGAAGCAGTAAGCTGTACACCTCTGCTGTGATAGACACCACTGTATCCACTCCTGATTGCAGCCTCTTTTAACTTTGAGTGCTGTTCAAATGTTGTGATTCCTGAGTCCTACCATGAACTGTAACACAGAGTCCAGAATGTTAGCAGAGCCCTGGGCAGTAATGACACACAGTGTCAAGACATACCATTCTAGATTATTGAATGTACAATAAATGTAAAATAAAATACCTATTTGTAGAAGAAAATGATAGTTTGATTTAATGTTAAACTTTCTGGAAATATCTGATGATTAACTTAGGTCAGTGCAAGAAATGAATATCAAGGGGCCGGGGATTTAGCTCAGTGGTTCCAGCGCCTGTTTTGCAAGCGCAAGGACCTGAGTTCGATCCCTGGTAACCACATACAATACTGGGCATGGAGACTCACACCCAGCAGCAACCAGTACCACATACCACAGTGCCGGGCGTGGTGGCTCATGCCTATAATCCCAGCACTCGGGAGGCAGAGGCAGGAAGATTGAGGCATAGAAATGAAATTCAGTGGTGCCTTTCTGGTCCTGAATATAGTATGATAAAGTATAATTTTCCATATATGATAGCACTGAGGGAATCAGTAGTATATTTTTGAGTAGGCCCAAGAGAAGATGCTTTGTATGTAGGTCTATTTCTCCCAAAAGATCTACACAAAGACTCCAAAATATCATCCTAGACCCAGTGCTAGTGTGAGGAAGGCTGACTTCCTTCTCAGACCTGCTACTCACTTGCTTATCTTTGGCCCCCAAACAGTCAAATTGGTTGTCCTATAGCGTTTTATTCAGAAACAGTGATTTGACAAAGACAGATGCACTTTTAATGCAACAACCCCAAATTGGTGTATCTGTCCCTAGTAGAAATATAATACATAATTTCCTAATAATCATTTTAGAATATCAACAGTGAAACAGTTACTATTGCAAATAAAGATGACCTTATGGTTATTTAAAGTTATTCACTGACTTAAACACACATTTGTCAGAATTGTGAATATCTTTATTTTTGTTTTAGAGTCTTTGTCTCTTGAAAGTGGAGAAATGTTTTTCACTTTGGCCTGTATCAGTGTGTACCCCCATTCTCTCCTGGGCCAAATAATGGGGCTTGTGCTAGAAGTGGATAATGAGGGGGAAAGATTTTGTGGCTTGAAGCAGGCTCTCTATGGAATTTCTTTGAACTACAGAAACCCTGCTACTTGCTGTGTCTTTCTTGTTTTTACCAGTTTAGCATAAATGTTACTTTTCAGTGCAACTACATGTTCAAAGCAAAACATAAAATCATGTTAGTTTAAAGGACTCATTAATTTCCTTTGTACTCCAAATCCTTTGCATTAACAAATGCAATATGCTGATTCCATATTCAAGCTTATTCCATTTTGGTTACTATTAACTTCAAAGGACATTTGGAAAAAACAGTGCAAGAGAATTAAATTCTTGTGTTGAAAAATTAATAGATTACTGGCAACTGACCCACTTTTTAGCTTCTGTTTCATGAAATTTTAAAGTTTTTCTGTTTGTAAAACACATCTGTAGTTAAACTCAATCCAGGGTACTATCTTTTAATGATAGAACTGCTTACCTATCCCGTCTGCCAGTTTTTGTGATAGAGATTTTACTATGTCTTTAGAACTCTGACTGATGTGTGTGTGTGTGTGTGTGTGTGTGTGTGTGTGTGTGTACATTAAAAGTAAGATGCCTGATTTCTAAAATGACAAACTGGAAGCAAAAGTTGATTTACCCAAGGAGATGATTTTAATTTATGTTGCTGCTGCTTAAAATTATCCATTACCTCAAATATTTTATTTCCATTTTTCTTTATCAGAATTGTCAACGTGTTCAAATATTGAGCCTGAACCATTTGGGAATATATATTAATTATAAGTGATAATATCTTTAAATCAGTGTTATTTCTTATTGATGGATAAAACCTGGCTAAGAGTTTCAAAATAAATGCACATAGGCTTTCCCAAATTCATGCCCTAAATGTATATGCCACCAGTTTTTCCCTTTCTACCAAATTTTTCTATCATAACAAACAGTTAACAAGAAGCAAGGAAATGCAGTTGTTAAGTGTTGTTCTTGATTTGATACTAAACAGAAAATTTCAGTCCTAAGGTGACAGTACAGCTTTTGAAGAGTATCTCACATAAAATAGACATTGATTTTTTTTTAGAATGTCTTCCTTTCTCATGACCATAAGATCAATATCTTTTCTGTAACTCTTAAGCAAATCTGTTTGTCTTTGTAATTTCCTCTTTTAACTTGCTATTTGAGTTCTATTTTTGTATCAACAAATAAAAAACATGTAAATAAATACTCAGGTTATCCCCCCATTGATCATATTGTTCCATAGAAAGTTTAAGCTCATGAGTACTGTACATCTTCAAAACTGTTTGACTTTGTAATTGGTGCATCTTTCCTAAACCCTGGGTCTGGAGCATTACATTTAGGAGATTACTTAGGAAACACTGTAAAATCTGCATATTTTTCTTCCTTAGAACAGCAGAGGCCTTGCCTTGCTGGGTCAGGAGGACTCTGAAGCACACCTGGGATGTGGCCACCTCTGTGGCACAGAGACAACTCCCGGAGGAAGTCTACCACATTAGTATTGTGCTGTATTATCATAGGCAGTCGGTGGACTTTGGTGAAATTTTTACATTGGATTTCATTGGCAGTTCCAGTTCATTTCTTCTCTAAGTATATATTCTCGGTGGAGTTAGGAATGGATAACTATTTCTATTTTGTTGTTGTTGTTGTTGTTGTTTTATCAAACTTTTCCTCCTAAACTTTGAGCCAAGCAAAAGTGGAGCACACTGTAGAATCCATGAAATTTTCCTCAAAGAAAACATTCAAAGATGGCAAATGACAGTGATTAACTCCTCCAGAGATTGGGCAAGGCAGCTATTAAATGAGGTACAGACTGTAAACTATAGTAAAGAAAAAACCATTACTTAGCTTTATGTGCTTTACTATGGGAATGACAGATTTGAGTTGCTTGGTCTTGTAAGTTTTGATTGAAGTTCATACTCGGGAGTTTTATGTAAAATTCCTCAAACTGACATCTTAGCTTACTACTTAAACATTCAGGAAAAATTCTGAGGACAGGCCTTGGCTTTGAATATTTAAAATTTTCCTCTGGAAACCAATAGATGTTCATTAGGAAAGGTACTCCACCATATAATTCAGAATACATAGAAAAGCTAACCTCTCTCTAACAGAATTTCTTTTAGGTCCCTTCACTGTGGAATGGTGTATGGAAGGAGAGAGCACAGTGGTCACTATCTTTCATATTGCTCTATAGCCACATTGCTACTAGCATGTAATTAAATCAAATTCTTTTGAGTTCTTTGACTCAATTTTTTGTATACAAGAGAATAATAAGTGCAACCAGATCATATATGAGTTGACATCACATAATATCTTGCATTTAAAGGCCTCTTAAAATCACTATGTTTAAATTTTCCTTAAAACCCAAGAATGAATGACTTCCCCTCATTTGCACAAGTTCAGATGAGCATCTTTTCTGGTGGATTGTGAGGACTGTAGCATCATTTTCAGGGGTATTGACTTTAGTTAGGGATACAAACTAAAATTAGGCTCAAGTTATCATTGTGCAATATTATACACAGTCTTTGCTTTTTAATTTTGTATTTCTTCCTTCTCGACCCAGCAAGATGAACACCAATTTGTGACCTCTGTGCCTTTGGAAGATTTGTAGGGCTGTTCATTAACTAGTTTCCTTGCTGCATTTTAAAAGAACTGACAAATGTCAAGGATATGAATTCAGGAGTCTTTATAGGGTCATCATCATCATACTCTGAAATTTTGACAGTTTTTTATATTCTTGGTTGTCTGTTATTAATACCTAATTGCACATAGAAGTTGAGGACAGCTGAATTTTGAGTGGTAGCAGATAACAGAATTTTCAACCCAGGAGCAGCTCAGTCATTTGGCATCAGTGTTGCTGCTGCTCCAGTCTCTTCTTGGTTTTCTCAGATGTTTAGAGGTATTTTTTTCAAAAAATGAGGAAGGGCATTATTTTGAGCTCCTTCCTACAATGATTCTCATATTCACTATTCCTACAAATATTTTTCCATTTTGAATTTTCATCTTAGGATTTTGATCATTTTATTCCTTTGTTTCCTGAAATTTTCTGATTTTTTTATGATCTTAATAATTCATGAAAAGAAGACTTGCTTTCAATAAAAATCAGTCTTTGAGGTCTGTAAAACTCCCTACAGAGAAGTCAGACTATGGACTTGCCTGCTATGTTGTCATGCTGAGGGCTTTCCTAGATGTGATGGGTGAAGTCAGCATCCTATATAATGAATAACAGAGGTCAATGAAGGACAGATGACCTGAATTCTAGTATAAGACAAAGCAAAGCAGGGACTCACTTTTGTCTGTCAGCAAGGCAGTGAGAGAAGGTGATGAGTCCCTTGAACCAAACGAACAGTGAAGGCATAAATGTATGTAATTTCAGAACTCTGACTTGACAGTGTTCCGGGCAATCAGTGTGTCAGTTATTAAATGGTCCGATCCCCAGTTCCCTTTTTCCTTTTCTACTATCTGAAAAACTTTGGATTAGAGTCATATTGGAGTTATGAGCAACATCTAGGCTATTAGTCTAGGTCACTGGTGGTGAACCTATGGCACATGCCCTGTGGCAGGCTATGTATATTACTGAAATCTCTAAAACATTATCTACCACTGGTCTAGGTGAAAGGTGCTTATGCACTAAACTAAAACCACAGTAAGAGGGATGGTTAGATTGCAAAAAGTCTAGGAGGGAAGTTAGGCTTGATATTTTGAGGGTGAAGAGTAAAATCAGAAGCCAAGGGTGGTGGCATATGCTTGTAATTCACCACACAGGAGACTGAGGCAGAAGGATTGCCAGGAGTTGGAGGCCAGTCTTGACTACAGCACAGGGGAAGAGTGTCAGACCACGGGGGCTGAGGGGGTGCAAGCAGTAACCAAGACCATGCCTCCTTGGCCCACCAGACACACCCAAGACAGTGTCTACTAATCTGCTAGGTGTGTTGTTTATCCAGGGAAGCTGACGTGTCAGGACTGGAGGTCACAGTGTGCACTGAAGAGGGCAACTGATCCTGGAGCTTAGAGGCCTCTGCAGGAAAGGTGAGGGGACTGAAGACATGATGACTCAGGTGTGTGGAGGAAGAATTCTGATGAGGTCAAGACCTCTCTTCATGAAGAGAAACTAACTGCTCTCTGACGGTGAAGGCTTGAGTAGGTGCAGTGTCTACAGTGGAAATGGGAAAGCTGTTGTGTGAGATATATAAATGGTGATTGAGAGTAGGAACTGCAAAATTCTCTTTTGTCATAGTATGTTTAGAAAGATGATATGGGAAAAAAAAAATGTAGAAGCCTTCGGATGTGGAGCATTGTAGGCAGAAGTGCCCCTGTACAAAGCTCAGGTCATGGACCCAGAGCTCTCAGACATCCATTTTACAAGATCTTGAGTTTCTCATGTGAGGTCCAGATCAATTCTAAGAGTGTGTTTAGAATGGTGATTTCCTGTGAGTTCAAACTTGTTTGAGCTTAGGGTGCACTTTGAAAAGTTCACAAACAATACAGAAAGGCCTTCAACACGGGAGGAAATGGGAAAATCATTTATATCAACAAATCGGCAACATTGTCCTTTAACATATCCATTTACTAATTAGACCCAATTGCAATCCAAGGAGTTTGTCTTAGGGTCTTTGCTCGCTGGCAACTAATGGGAAGTGCTTTCATTCTGTTTGTTTATAGTCTCAGCAAGTCACCTTTGTTCTGGGTGCACAGCCACCATCTCTCAGCTCACTCATCTGTGGCCGAATTTAATGAGACCTACGTCTCCCTGTGAAGTAGGTTTTGGAAATTATTGTAGTGATTATCAAATCATTTTCCCAGGTCTTTTTAATCTTTAAAATGTTTGATTTCCCCAAATCCCAAGTCATCCAGTAAAATGAAAAGACTGCAGAGCAACATAGCTCCTCTGCCTGTGCATATAGTGCACATTTTCCTTTCTGTCTCCTTGATATTTACTGACAGCCATAATGGAAATTAAAAGACAGGAGTGTCTCACTTGTGAAGTACTTTTTCTGGACCTCAGAGTTTGAAAGTTTGGGAAAGAGAGCTGGCAAAAGACATAAAGCTCGCCAAAATAAATGTACGATGGTGTGTTGTAGTTTAAGTAAATCGCTTCTGAAATCCAGAATTTTGTTATTTGGAAACGCATCTGTAAGTAGTGTAATTTTAGAGGATTTTTTTTTTTTTTGCTTACTTCTGCAGACTGTTTATGACTCTGTGACTAACACTTTGTTGAGTTGTTGAAAAGACATTTTGGAAACTTAAGTCCTGTATTTTACAGCTAAGGCAACCATGTAAGGTCATTCAGGGTCATCTCAGTTCACAAATGATCAGTGCATACGTGACCTCTGATTAATAATCAATAGTCCTTCTGTGTCATTGTCTTAGAACATGAATTTTTCGTTTACTCTGGGCATGAAAATAATTTATTTGATGTAGGCTACTAGTTACAAAGTAAATCCTGCTTGTGAATTTGAATAGTACATGCAGCTTAGTAAGAATGTTTGCATTTATATAATTTTTCAAAATATAAAAAATGCCACAATTGTGCCATTTGCAACTCATTGACGAATTTATATCTAACTTACATGGTAACACTTGAAAAAATCAAAAGCATATCTTGAAAATGCTACATATTTTCTCTCTAAGAAATGTTAGGTGAAGAATGATTCATTTCTATCTGTACAGTTCAGAAAAATAAATATTTGATATTATGATCACCTTTGAAAAATAGGATGCTTTTGAGAAACTCATTAGAGTCTTCTATCACTTTTACTTAGAGAGTATTGAAATTGCTTCTGAAATAATGTCTACTACCAAAGACAAGGGAAATACATTATATCAGTATGAAACCAAAGTGCAATTAAACTGTAAGACTGTGTATATAATTTAATAATTTTTTTCTTTCTCTTTAAGAAATTCAAGCACTACCAATTCTGAGGGATTAAGCAAGTATAAAAAGATGGTTTTATTACCAGGTGTTTGCTCATTATCACTGTTCTATTGAACAAAATGGAACTGAAGGAATGGAGGCAGAAAATAAATTTGTTCATTTGTGCCATTCTGTGTTAATACCTCACCCTAACCAAAGAGGCTGACTGGGCCATGTAACCCTTTGCTTGTCCTTGAGTTGAAAATGGAGGAATAACCAAGTTTTTGCTAGTTCTTTCATCAAATTCATTCAGTGCCTTGGACTCAAAAACAGTCTCATTAGGGTTAACATATTTCTATCAGTGAGATAACTGAATGTCTGCGATGTTAGGTGGGATTCGTGGTAGGATACTCAGACAGGAGGAAGACAGTACTGGTTTTTATGAACTTAGTGGTTTAGGGGAAGAAAGCTCAGGTTGAAGTAGCAGTCACAGATAGACCCCGCCATTGAAATTCGTTTAACCCAGAAGGTATGTGCACTGTTCCTCATGGGAAGCTTCTAGGTGTTTCCATAATGTTGCAGCTTTGGAGACGGACTGTTAGTCCCCTGGGTAGATGATACAGCTATGTAGTTTTCTATAACCCTTAGGCCTAATCTGTTGATTTCCCAACATAGTTTTTTTTTTAAGGTTTTTTGAGACAAGGTCTTGTTTTGTGGTTCAGGCTGGCCTTGAGCTCAGCCTCAAACTCACATCACAGCAATCCTCCTGCCTGTGCCTCCCGAGTGCTGGGATTACAGGTGTGAGCCACCATGCCCGGCACTGTGGTATGTGGTACTGATTGCTGTTGAGCGTGAGTCTCCATACCCAGTATTGTATGTGGTTGCTGGGCGATTGAACCTGGGTCCTTGGGCTTGCAAGACAGGCGCCGGAACCACGGAGCTAACTCTTGGCCCCGCAACATGGAGTTTTTAGGGGATGTTTCTTTACTTCTGTGGATAGTCTTTTTAGGTACAATGCACTTAAAAGAGTTTCAGAAAATCTTTCCTTGGCTTAGGCTATGTGACGAATTCTTAAGTTGTCACAGCTGGAAGTGCAGTGGTCTCCTGATACAACTCTGTTTTTCTTTATATCTAGTCAAAACTTCAGGGTAAACCACTGTCTTTGGCTTCTGGGCAACCCCTCCTCTCTATTTGGCCTCTGTGAACTGAGTCTGATAGGGGAGGATGGGCAGAGTGCTCTCTTGCCAGCTGAGGATGAAGTCACAATGTGACTTCCTGCCTTTAGTGGCTTTGTGTTGTTGATCAGGCTCTCCAGTTAAGTGCTGGTGCTCTCTTCAAGACCTTGTGGGATTTCCTTTGCTGAGTTCTTTGAAGTTTTAAACATGTATCATTCTGATAAAGATGTATAGGACCCACAGATTTGCATGAAAATAGGTAAAGTTGGCTCTCAGATGGCAATTGAGTAGTACCATTTAATAAACGGTTGCAATTTTGACTTGATTTTGTCATTGCTGTTAAAAAAGTAACTATTTAAATGGAGCCATATTGTTGTATGAAGATACTAATCCAACACATGTGGAGTGATAGGGAGATACCATAGTGTACTGAGAATCATTTAATTAAAAGCTTTTTAATCAACCTCTTTATGTCAGTTTTTTTTCCTTAATGTAGGAGAAAGAAAGGAGCTAGCACAGAACTGCATGATGTTTTTTCACCAAAGAACATACACTTGTTAAGGCTCTTTAACGTGTATCTGGAAGAGGGAAAACACACATGCTGCTATCATTTATGTTGTAAACTCCTAGCATGTCCCACACAAGTGGTCTGGCTCCCCACTGTGCTAGGGATGGTCTGTCTGGCTGCTAAGTTTTTAATAACTCATGCTTTAATGATGATTTTTACACTTCTAAATGGTTGAAAAATTGAAATATTTTATGGCTTATGAAAATGATATTAAATCCAAATTTTGTTATCTATAAAAGAAGTCTATAAAGAAAGATACAACGAGACATACGACTCACGCAGTATCTATGAGACTTTTCCCAGCCGGTGACAGGAGTGAAGGATTGAAACCTGATGAGCTGTAAAGCCTAAAATATTTACTATCTACTGCTTTAAAAAAACTGTTTGCTGATCTGCGCTGTAAAATCTGATGTGTTTGACATCTGTTGTATTGTTCTTGGCTACCAAGATCTCGAGCCAAAAAAAGTGAAAGCGCAATTTTAACCTCCTGTTTCTTTGCATTTGAAATCTATCAAGATATTCTCTCTCTTTTTTAAAAATCTTTATTGGTACATTAAATATACACATCATGATTGCACTCCATAATGGGGATTTGTACCAGTATAAGGCACAACTTAATTCTCATTTTTTCCCATAGCCCTATCCACCCTACCACCCCCCTATATACATAAAATTTGTTTCCTTACTTTTTTGTTACAATCTTAACATTTTCCCCCTTCACCCGATTTTACATTGAGCATTTTCTATTTCACAATATATAACATACAATGCTAGGACTCATTTACATCTTTATTTTCTCATACCAGAGAAAAGATGCGATACGTACCTATCTGTGCCCTATTTATTTCACTTATGAGGATATTCTCTTAACTTTATTATTCACAAACAGGTGTGGGATTTGTAATGCGGTTTAAGGCTGACCTTTATATAGATAGATAGAAGTTCCAAAAACATTGACTTTGGGCTCTTTCCAGTATGCTCTGTGCTCTCCTACCAGGGAAGGATGGAAAGTGAGGATTGGAAGTAGGTGTGAAAGAATACCAGAAGCATTCTCAGCTTTGACTTGAGTGTCAATCCGAGGCTCAGTATCAGAGCACAAGTTACTATGGACCTCGGAAGGCAGTGATTTTAGAATGATCACTAGAAACCTGCCTGCTATTGTGTGAAAGTCAAATTTTGATGTGCTGTATAATTATTTGAATTTGTACCTTTTTCTTTGTAGTTTAGGGAAGGACAATATCTTGAATGGTTTTTGTTGGGCAGTCTTTGATGTTGAGATTTAAGATATTGCATGAACATCTTGGCCACTATCTTGAAATCATTTGTTTAAATTGATTTTATTGGGACATTTTATATGCACATTGTGATCATAATGGACATTGAGATTTTCTACCAATACCTGGAAAAACTTAATTCTCATGTTGAAATCTTGCATATTAAAGATTTAAGGAAAATCTCATATGGTGAAGCATGTTGAGATAAAAGGCACTCTGCATATATCTCTGTAAGTTGAATTCAATGAGATAGAAGAGAATGGGCAGAGTGCTTGCTTGCTAGGAGACGATGTAGTTTCTCTGATCAGTATGACTTTCTGCCTTCAGTGGCTTTGTGTTCTTGATTGGATTGACCAATCAAGACTGGGTTGACCAGTTCAGTGTTGCTAGTGCTCTCTTCAAGACTTTGTGGGATTTCCTTTGATGAGTTCTTTCATGTTTTAAACATCTATCATTCTGATAAAGATATTTAGGACCCACAGGCTTGCATGAAAACAGGCAAAATTGGCTCTCAATGGCAATTGAGTAGTACCATTTAATAAATGGTTGCAATTTTGACTTGATTTTGTCATTTCTGTTAAAAAAGTAACTATTTTAATGGAGCCATATTGTTTTATAAAGATACTAATCCTACAAAAATTAAGATAAGTTTTTAACAAATCATCATAATAATTTTGGACTAAGTATTTGGACCAGTAATATAAGAAATATTTTATGGACTGGATAATAGGATTAAATAAGTAAAATGACAAAATAAATTAGTAAAATGAGAGAGAACAACATTGTGGAAATTCAAAGTATTTGTACTCAGCTTTTTTTTTTTTTTTTTTAATTATCTTTATTGGTACATTAAATATACACATCATGATTGCACTCCATAATGGGGATTTGTACTCAGCTTTATTCCTTTGCATGTGTTTAGATCAAATTACCCATATTTCAAATACTTTGTATTTTTAAACTGAAGAAGGAAAAGTAGTGATCAGTGATACTTTTTTACTTACTTTTGTTGGATACTTTGCAGACTATTTTGAAGCTGTTAAATTTCATGCTCCAAGAATAGTCAAATGATTAATACAAATATTATTGGACTTATAGTCACTGATTTTTGCAGTTTTATTTTCAACACTGTTCTCTAGATGAGCCATTTAATTTTCCTACTTCTATATCTTTATTTTTAAAATGCCATTCCTATGACTATAACATGAGTGCGAGTAAAAGTTCATCAGATATTATTCAATATATATTTAAATCTCAGAGTGAAAAGCATGGGCTACATTGTACACAGGACACTGCATTTTTCTCATGAGACATAGCCTGTTCCAGCCTGTGCATGTCTGTTTCAAAGGTAAACTCGTACCATCCTTGCATTTCCCTCAGCATTCTGGGCTGTTCAGTTTGGAGTGAGAAGGAAGGGATTACTCAAGGCAAACACCAGAAAACACTGAGGACTAATCTAATAGTCTGATCTTAAACCTAAAGTACATACTCCTAAGTGAAATAAATAGGTCACAGATGTGCGAATACTGTATCTTTTCTCTGATAGGATAAACTGAAAATATAAATGAGCTCTATAATGTATGTAAGATATTGTAAAATAGGAAATATTCAGTGGGAAATATGGATAAGGGTGGGGAATGAGGGGGAAAAACTGATCGTAACAAAAAAAGGGAAATAAAACTTATGTATATAAGGGTGGGAGTTGTAGGGTGGGTCGGGGAATGGGAAAAATGAGAATCAAAGCATGTCTACACTGGTACAAACTCTCACTATGAATGTGATGATGACATGTAGATAGAATGTACCTATTTCACAATGAAATTAATTAAAACCCTAAAGTCAAATCTTAATAGTGAATGAGGGTCGGTAGAGAATGCAAGAAATTTAAATTTCTTTGTTTTTTAAAAACTGAACTAACTTTGCTGGTAGTCCTGTGGTATCTAAAAGCACAAATACTGACTATGTAATTAAGACTAAACTAGAACCCTTCAGAGTAAACTAAACATTTAGATTTTATTTCCTTATCTCTTTGCCTCTACATTGCAGCAGGCCTGTTTTGAGTATGTTTCTGGAATTTCATGCCTGCAAGAGGAAATGTGAATATTTCCATGCTACTATATATTATTAGTCTGGACCTGAAAGTTGCTTTTCTGAAGCAGTAATTTCAGAGAAGCACCCTGCAGTGGTGGAGGGTACATCTGTGTAAAAATTACCATGTCTTTATGAAGATGCAGGGATTTAGAAGGAGGTAGACAGTGGCTGGATAGTCCATTAGTTTGTGGACAGTCTGGGGTGTATTTTTTTTTTGCATTCCATTTTTTCCCCTGCAGCTTTATGTCAGATGTCAAACACGGGCAATGATTTAGGGAAACTGTTCACTAGAGAACAAAGACACCACGTGTTTGACTTTTATGTTTTAAAACTACGGCCCATGTGTTGAGACAAAATCTGTGAAACCAGAACTACCTTTCCCCTCCAAAGAGATGAAGAATTTTCGAGGGAAAGAATAGTTGCAAAGGAGCATAAGGCAAGATAGGAAGCAAAGGGGCTAGGTAGGAGATGTCAGAAAGACCAGGAAGTTGTCATGGAGAGCTCTTCCTTGAGACTGGCACCCCGGAGTCCTCGGGATGGAGACACTGCAAGATGGAGAGGGACCGGAAACCCAAACACATTGCGTGTATTCTGAGGGCTGCACGTCAGCCTTAATTAGAAAGACGGTATTTTATACTTTCAGATGAAACAGATTTCCAACCAGAAAGTAATTTCAGCTCTTAAAAAATGTATAAAGTTAGTTTTCTTACATCCTTTATTGGATTTCATTAACTGTTAGGATTTACAATCACAGGCACATTAAAGACAGATTGTGAGGTTTTCCTCAGTAATTTCTCGCCTGTGACTTTAGTAGAGCCTTGCTCAGGATGTCTTCTCCTGGCTCCTGAGCTCGTACTTGGCCAGTACATATTCCCCTCCATGGTATCTCTTGGTGCTTTTCCTTCTTGGTGTGCAAAACTTGTTCACTGTTATCACATGTGAACGGTGTATGAGACTGTCACATACAACATGTATATGTGTATGTAATATACAGTATGTGTATAAATATAGAGTATATATATATTTTATATATGTACTATATATATACATATATATACACCCTATGTATAAATATGCATAGGGTATATAAACTCTATATTATATTCAATATATACATCATATAGAAATATATACATACTGTATACGTGGATATTATATCAAGGGTCATTGTTTACTTTTATTCTCCAACTTATTTATTTTCATCTATGGTAAATGTTTTTACTATTTGCTTAGAACCCTTTCTTTATTCCCTTAGATTATTGAGAATTTGCAATTTTCCTTAGATAAGTTAATGATCATTGTCTGAATATGGTATTCATAACTTGCAGTCTAAAAATGATATTTAGATTTATTTGTTTTCTTCTAGCTTCATGGGGTGCCAAGAACAGTTTAATACCACAACTTTAGCAAAGTAAATCAGAACAGGTTTTTCAGTATTAATTTGGCATGTTGGAAGCTGAGGTTCTGGGCATGTGAAGGTGAGTCAATAGCCAGTCTGAGCTATGCCCTGGCCACCCACAGATCTCACCGTGTCCAGTTCTTCCCACATTCCAGAGTTCAGCGCTTCATGCCAAAGGAGCCAACCCACCCTCAGGTAGACACAGAAGCAAGATTTCTCCTGTGCGGTAGCAGATATTTGATTCAGGCAAAGAAAATAGATGACATTATTAGTGCAGAGAAATGAAACTATATATTATTGCTATTTTCCCAGAACTTCCTAGTCTATCTTTATCTTTACAAGTTCTGTTTTATAATAATAAAAATCCACACTATTTTATAGTTTGTCACTGAAAATTCATAGGCTTAATATCTTTGATTTAGTAACTTCCCAATTCTATCAATTAATAAGCATAATCTAATTCAGATCAACACTATTCCAGTGTAATCTGCTCATTCTAACTTGACTGTGGACATGTACCTATTCTCACTGGAGCAATTTGTCAGTCCCAAGTATGTATTTCTCAAAATAGGCAAATAATAATGCACTGAAAGTAAAGAGAAATTGATGGGCTTCTCTAAAAGGGATGGAGAAGCAGCTTCGCTTGGTGAGCTGGCACAACACTAACAGGGCAGATAACGAGCTTGGTAGGTGCTGAAGGAGGCCTGTTGCCCACTTTTGTGTTTCAGCACCAGGCTAATCTCTGAGCACACCAAAAGGCTCGGCAGACCTGCACTTAAAATGACACAATGAGAGGAGTGTGGGCGAGCTCATTCGGCTGTGTTTCAGCTACACTGAAAGCATAGCCAGGCCATCGCCCGTCTTCTATTACATTATCAGTTATTGATACAGTTATGTGTGGGGATTTTGTCCAAGAGAAGTGATTTTGAATGAACAAACTTGGGAGATGGATTGGGTGGAGGTCTTCTGAAAGTTCTTTTAAAAATGTGGCATATCTGAAAAATGGGGACTATGCAGGGTAGGAAATACACACATGAGATGCTAAAACAGTAAATTCTATTGCCTCTTACTTTAGCATGGTGAGTGCTACTTTGCCTGGAGTATTGATTCCAGGTGCTGTGAAATGCACATTTAATTAGGAAAGCATGGATTTCCTGCAGAACCATGCATAGCTCCACTCTGTACGATGCACATGCCTGAGTGCTAATGGCTGCAATATGGACATCTGAACTACCTCATTTTTATTTCCAAACAGATACCACACGAGCTACTGGAGACTAGTATCTCTAAAATCTCAATGATGAAAACTATAGAGGTAGCACACTGGAGCAATTGAACCACAGCAATAGAATAAAACATTTTTGGTGAAAAATACTTCCATTTCTTCTTATTATTTCTAGAAATATCAAAAATATTTGTTAGGGTAGCCTTGGCACAGGGTCTTTTTTTTAATAACACGGTAATAATAACAGCTAACTTATGTTAGTTATGTTGTGCTTGTGTGCAGTGTATTCCTAAATTCTTAACTCATTTAGTCTTCTGCACAAGCCTAATAAGATTACCATTCTTATTACCTTTATCTTGCTGAAGAGTACGCAGTAGGTGGTAGATGTGCAATTCAAACTCAGAATTGATGTAAGAATGACATTTCTTTACTGTGCCATGAGCTTTAGTAGCTTTTCTAGTCACTCTGTTCTTCAGTTTCCTCTAAAATAAGAATAAATAAATCAATACCTAGTGTCTAGTACATATTGAGCATTCAGAACGTGATTATTATAATGATTAAATAGGTATCACAGATGTGGTCTTCAGTGTCTGATTTCAAGAGAGAGGGTGAAAAATAGTGAACAAAAAGGTGAGGAGTAATATGTGCTCCCAAGGAGTGCAAGGCACCTTGGGAAAACACCAGCAGAGCTTTGAATAGTTTTAGGTCAGGGAACATTTCGTTTCAGAGGTGATAATCTGTTTTCTGCAAAGTGAGCAGGAATCAGGAGACCACAGAGCATACTGAGAAAAGCACTATATAAAATGTGCTCAGCTGAAGACCCCACACCTTCCAGTCCAAATGTATGTGTTTGACCAGATCTGAAGAGCAACTGGATATCTCATATTAAAGGATCTAAGCAGAGGAATGAATGATTAGGTGTGAATCTTTAGACCATTCTTAAAATGTAAAAAATGGATTTGAGTGAGACAGGTTTGAAAATGAAAGCTAATGAGGAAGTTATTTCAGTGGCCCAAACAGAGAAAATGATGCTCCAGATGAGAGTAGTGATACCAGGAGATGTGAATTTCCTTGATGGCTTCACGAACTACCCAGGGGAAAGTTGCATTCCGTGTCTAGGCTTATTTTTCTGGACTCTTTTGCTCACCACTTAGGGCTCTTGCATAGCTACTAATCCTTTCCTCCATTTATGTCTGAAGTCCATGTGCTACCCAACTTTTTGCAGCCTCCGAGCTGAATGTTATTAATTTCCATTGACCCATCACAATGAAATAAAATATTCCACAGCAAAGCATATTATTATAAAAGTTATATGCTTCAAAACATTGCAGAAAGTTATTCCAGAATTAAGAAGGGAAACAACTTGCAAATTATCAGAATCACAGTAGGATATGTCTTTTAAAATCATAATCTTGGAAGGTAGATGAAAATGCTTGATATCACTGGTCCTATATCAGCAGGGCATTGGGGTACTGGGCTCTGAAAACTGCTGCACAGTGGTGAGTAGCCTAGAGGGCAGTGGATGGTAATCTGGGCTTGAGGAATGTGTCTGTTGGCATTTGGGCTTCAGTAGAATCAGAAGAGCCTGCAGATGAGGTGAGATAAAGAAAAACAAGGAATGACTACTAGCTTGCCTGTTTGACCAACTAGGTAGAACACAGTCCTGTTACTGAGAGAGAATACTGGAAAAGAAATGGTTTTAGTAGAAAATCAAGGATTTTGTTTGGGATATCATGTTCGATTGGTGTCAAGTAGGGGATCGACTTCCAAGTGGAGAGAGTTAGTAGGTTTTCAGTAGTGATTGGCATGCCTGCCGTTTTTCCCATGAAATTCCAGTCTCCTCAGTAACAGAGCTCAGTCCTGCCCACTCTCTCTGCAGCTTCTCCAACCAGGTAGGTAGCCGGATTGGATTTGAAGTTCCTGCCTCCCTCTAGCACACTGGTGATAATGGCCCCTTGTTACCTCGGTCTTTTCTCCCCCTAGTAAAACACATAATAATTCTTGTTGCACGAGTTCCCTGAAGGAACATTGGACATCAATGATGATCTGTAAAGCATATTGGGCTTCGAGGGGAGAAGGATATTTTATAAATTATGAAGTATGAGTGTGTGGACAGGCTGAGAGGGAGGTGCTGGCTAGAAGTATTTTGTGTTTGTCCAATCATAAGGAAAGTGCGAACATTAGCTAAAAGTGTGGACCTGACTTAAAGTTATGAAAGCTTTTTTGTTTTGTTTCCTTTTGCTCTCTCCCTCCCATTTTCTTCAACCACGGGCAGAGGTCCCAGATAATATGTTAATCCTAACATGTCCGTGTGAGGTGGAGGGGATTTAATTTATGAAAAGATTTGAACAGTACAATATAGTAAAGGTGCAGAACTAAAAGAATACAGTAGGGAAAGAGAGCATATAAATTTGATGAACATCATTTACTGCCTGATGTCTTCTGCCTAACTCATTCTGCTTCTAACTCTTCACCTCTCCATTTCTTTTTCTCTTTGCTTTCTTGCTTACAATACACCAATAATTTAAGGAGCTGTTACACCAACATTCTAAACTTTTCTTGCTATTTCATATTCTTTAAATATTCCCCTAAATAAGAAAACTTGAGTACATTGCACAGTATAATCTCATAAATTAAAATATGATAAATTGATAGAATCATGAATTAAAAATAAACTGCTCTAGAGCTGAGGGAGCAGTTCTGTGGTAGACAACTTGCATATGAGACCCCTAGTCTTGATCCTCATGCATACATGTATATACATGAGTACTACACATATGTGTGTAATATATGTATATAGGTACATATGTGTATGTATATTCATATATACATGGAGAGGGTGAACAGCATATGTGTCAAATTCCTTATTTAAAAGTTTATCAGGAAACCTAAAAATAAGTGATTTTATAATGCTGTATATACACCAGAGTGTTTCCAGTTTATAGCCCAGAACAACCTTTACTCTGCTCCTTATGTTGCGAGTCATTTGACCTTCCCAAACACAATTTATTATTTATGCAATGCCAGTAAGCATAAGCTTTGTATAGGGTTATCATGAGGATTACACAAGACATTTACTATGACATGTCAAACACAGTCCATGCTGCCAGCTGCTTTGCTGCTGTTACTATTATTTTTAATCTATTTTCTGCCTATATTTAGTTAATGTGTAAGTGAACTGTGCCATGTTGTATAAGTGTGAATTGGTCAGAGGGAGAATATGAACAGTTTATACTTACACCCTCAGGAGGGAATTGGTCAGGCCCAGCTCACTGTCATCTTGTCCCCTGAAACCCGAACTAGACCAACACAATAGAAGAAAATAAAACCAGAAACTAATATCCCTCATTAAAGTGGTGCAAAAACCTCTACAAGTATTACTTAGTAATATATTGTAGTTTCAAACAATATATAAGTATGGCAAATTTGTAAATAATGTATAGATATTATAAAGATATACACTTTTGTCTGTTATTATTATTAAGCTAGTTTTTGTCCTAGAATACAAAGTTAAGATTTGAAAATCTTTGCATTTCTCAAGTATTAAAAACTAAAAAGGAAAACCCACATAATTATCTTTATAGTTTTGAAAAGTGGCAAAATTTAATATACTTAATAAAAATATTAGTCCTTTTGAGTAAGAGATATCTTACTTAATCCAATAAAGCATATCTATAAAATACCATGTGCTGACATCACACATGAATCCCTAGAAGCCAGTGACGTCCTAACACTGGGGAAATGCAAGGAACCTATCTCCATTTATGTCCAGAGTTGTCCTGGAGATACTAATCAGTGTAATTATATAGGAGAGGAAAAGTAAAGGCACAGATTGGAAAACAAATTGTTTATATGCAGGCAACATGATCAAGGGAAAATTCAATATTAAAATTCATTAAAGTTAAAAATATTTATTTACCAAAAGATACCAGTTGGTAAATGCAAAAAGGTCAAACATAGACTTGGAGAAAATACACTTCCAGCAAGGGACTTGTATCTAGAATTTGTAAAGAACTTTTACAACTGATTAATGATAATTCAGTAAAAGACAAAATACTTTGGCAGATTCTTCACAAATGACATATAGAGAGCAGATGAGCATACTTGAAAAGCTCAATACTGTTAGTCATTAGAGAAATACAAGCAACCTCCATGGAGTCTGCATTAGAGCATCTCTAAAGCTGCTCTGAAGGAGATACTCTAAGGTGCTTGCAGAGCTACTGGAATGGATAAAATTAGAGTATGTTACACATACTATGGAGGACTATGGAATCATTATAATATTGTCATACTGCTGGTAGGAATACAAGATGTCAGCACAACTTTTAAAAGAAAGTCGAGTGGTTTCTTAAAATTTAGGCAGGGAAAGTGAAGACACATATCTAACACAGATATGTATGCACATGATGATAACCCTTTTATTGTCAATATCCCAAAGTTGGAAACAATCCAAGCTGACTACCAACAGGTTAAAAAATTGCAGCATAGACATAAAATTAAATGGTATTTATGAATAAAGGTGTATGAACTATTGAGGAATACATCATGAATGAATCTCAAATCTGTGCTGAATCAAAGAGATCCAGTCAAAAATATAAATACCACTGACTGCTTTCACCTATATAAAATTTTAGAAATTGTAATATATGAGGTAAGAAAGTATACTCGGCATTTGCCTGTGTGGGGGTGTGGGATCAGAGGGAGGGATGGTTACAGAGCAGCAGGAGGAGGACTTGGTGATGATTTTTTGGATGCTTGTGAATATATGCCCAATGTGTATACTTTTAAGTTTGAGTTGATTATTTATGAGTATAAATAAGTATATATCAGGCAATCTCTAAGAGAAAATTCATGGATCTGAATAAATTGAGATAAATACAAAATACATGGACAGGATAATTTAATGTTTAAAAGATGTCAGTTTCTTCCAAATTAGCCTAGGATTTTACTGCAATCCTAAGCAAAATCCCACAGCTTTCCTAGAGGAATATATTAAACACACAGGAGGAGATAGGACAAGATTGTTTGGAAGGGAGTTTTGAAATAAGCCAAACATTAGATTGTGATATAGTAAAAAGTATAATATTTTCTCACTGGCATCAAAGGGAAAACCAAACCTGTGGAAGAAAAGAAGATAAAAAAGCAAAGGACTTATCTTTTTACAACTTTGTCTATGAAAGAAAATTATTAAACATTATTAAACTTACAGACTTTTTAATAAATAATAGAGAAATTAATTATGCTGTTGGAAATGATATATTCTCATATTCAGACTGCCAGTTGGTGTCTCCAAGAGGCTGGTATTCTGCAGCCTGTAAATTCCCGGGAAATCAATACTCTTTTTTTTAATTAATGAGATTATTGGTACATTTTATATACACATTATAATCAAATGCAACATTCAAAATTTGTACCTGTACATAACACACCTCAATTCTCATTTTTCCCATTCCTCTGCCTTCCCTACCACACCCAGTAACATATATATACTTTGTTTCTACTTTTTTAACTATGAAATTTTTTTCTCTTCTTCACTCTCCTTTTCATTTTCCCTCAGAATGTTTTCTTCCTATTTCACAATAGCTATCATACATTTTATTTAGCATTCACTTACACCTTTAATTTCTCATACTAGAGAAATTATATGGTATTTACATACCTGTGTCCTATTTATTTCACTTATGAGTATATCCTCAAGGTACATCCACTTAAGTGTAACTATCTCTAATGTATCATTCTTTATGGATGAATAATACTTCATTTTATATTAAAAACCCACATCATCATTATCCAGTTTCCAGTTGATGGGCACTTGGGGTATTTCCAAGATTTAGCTATTACAACCTGAGCTGCTATAAACATGGGTACACATATGTCACTGTGATATTAAGTTTTTAATTGTTTCATGTATATACCTAGCAGGGCAATACCAGGATCAAATTGGACCTATAAACCTAATTTTTTGAGGAATCTCCACACTTATTTGCAGCAGTCTACATACTTAGAAAAAGTGGAAAAGTGTTTCTTTCTCCTAAAGCCCCATCAGCATTTGCTGTTAGTTGATGTTTTGATAGCAGCCATTCATTCTGGAGTGAAATGGAATCTCAGTGTTGTTTTCATCTTCATCTCTTAAATAGCCAGTGATGTTGAACATTTTTTCATATGTTTCTTTGCTGTTTTCACTTCTTCATTTGGAAAATATCTGTTCATTTCAGATGCCCATTTTTGAATTGGGTCTGTAAATTTGGGGGGATCTGATATTTATATATATTCATCAAATATTTTAGATAGTATTCATTTGTCTGAGGAACCACTGGTTTAAAATTTTAACTGTAGTATAGGTTATGTGTACACTGTGTTGGTCATTTTCCTTTCTGTGCAAAAGCATTTTAATAAGATGAGATCTCAGTTGATTATTTGTTAGTTTCTGTTTGATGGAGGTTTAGTTCATAAAGTCTTTGCCTATGCTGCTGTCTCAAAGAGTTCTACCTAACCTATGTTCCAGCAGGGTTAGTATTTCTTTTTGAATATTTAGGCTTCTATTCCACTTCGATGTTAGTTTAGTGCATGGTGAAAATACAGATCTAGTTTTAAGGACTGGAGACTGAAACCCAGTTTTTCTAGCACCATTTATTAAAGAAGGTATTTTTCCTCTACTGATGCCATTTTTGCTCTTTTGTCAAAGATAAGGTGACTTGCTGTGTCTGGAATTGTTACTTCATCTTTAATCTGTTTCACTGATGTTTGGTCTGTTTCCTTACCAGTACCATAATGATTTTATCACAGTGGCTTTGGAGTATAGTTTTAAATTAGAAGTTGTGATATGCCCTTGCATGGCTGTTTTGCCTAAAATTGCTTTTGTTATTCTCGGTCTCTTCTGGTGCCAGATGGAGTTTTGGATTATTTTCTTTAGCACTGTGACATATGCTGTTGTGGTTTCAATACAGATTGCACCAAATCTACAAAATAGTTTTGGCAGTATGGCCATTTTGACAGTATTGGTTCTTCCTACCCAGGAACAAGAGATAAATTTCCTTTTTATCATATCCTCTCTAATCTTCTTTTTCAAAGTGCTGTAGTTTTGAAAGAAGAGGTTTTTCACCTCTTTTGTTAGATCGATTTCTAGATAATCATTTTTTGGGGGGCAATTGTTAAAGGAATTATTTTCTCTATTTGCATTTCATTGAGTCTATTTGTGTGTAGGAAGGCTATTGATTTTTTTTTTGTGTGTGTGTTGACCTTGAACCCAGTTTCTGTATTGAACCTGGGGACTAAGTCAAGCAGTTTTTTGGTTGAGATTTTGGGATCTCTATATAGAGTATTGTGTCATCAGAAAATAGTGACAGCTTAATTTCTTTCTTGTTCATCTTTATTTCTTTTTTTCCTTTCCTTGTCTAATTGCTTTGGCTAATGTTTCCAGAACCATATTGAACAGGAATGGTGATAGTAGACATCCTTGTCTTGTTCCTGATCTTAACGTGAAATGTTTCAATTTTGGATCATTTAGTATGATGCTGGTTTTTCATAAGTAGCTTCTGTCATGTTGAGATAAAGACTTTCTATTCCAATTTTCTGTATAGTATTAATTAGGAGTGGGTGTTGGATTTTGTCAGATGCTTTTTCTGCATCTGTTGAGATGATCATATGGTTTTTGTCCTTGACTCTGTTAGTATAGTGTATTACATTTATTGATTTGACTATGTTGAGCCATCCCGGAGATGAACCCAACCTGATCATGGAGTATGATCATGATTCTCTGTATTCTGTTTGCCAGTATCTTATTGAGGAATTTCCAACTCTCTTCACTAGAGAGATCAGCTTGTTGTCCTCTTTCTTGGTTGGATGTTTCTGTGTTTTTGGATCAAGGTAGTATTTGCTTTAAGGAATGAATTTAGAGTCTTGTGTTTCTTTCAGTTTCATTAAAGATTTTGAGAAGTAGTGGTATTAGCTCTTCTCTAAGTCTTTTATAGAATTCAGCAGTGAAGCCTATCAGGATCAGGATTTTTGTTTGTTGGTAGATTTATAATTGCAATTTCAACCTCACTGATTGATATTTGGGTGTTTAGAATTGTTATATTTACTTTCAAGTTTGGGAGTTCAGATGTGTCTAGAAATCTGTCCATTTCTTTTGTCTTTATCCTATTATTGGAATACAGGTTTCTGAAGTAGGTGTTGACTGTCTTCTAGTTTCTGCTGGATCTGTTGTGGTTTCATAAGTTTGACTCTTGATTGGATGGATTTGGGCCATTTTTCCCTTTTTTGATTAGATTGGCTTTCCCAATTTTGTTCTCTCAAAGAACTGTTTGATGTTGATTTTTTGGTATTGTTCTCTTAGTCTCTTTTGCATTAATTTCTACTCTGGTCTTTATGATTTCCTTCCTTATATGGACTTTGAGTTTGTCTTGTTTTTCTAGGAGTTTGTGCTTCAATATTAGGTTGTTTATTGGAACTTATTTCTGTTTTTCTAGTATGACCTTTCACTGCTATGAATTTCCCTCATCGTACTGCTTTCATTGTGTCTTCTAGAGTCCTATATGTTATTCTGGCATTATCCTTTAACTATGAAAACTGTACAATATCTTTTTAAATTCATCTCATGACCCCTTGGCTATTCAACAGAGGATTATTTAATTTCTGTGTGTTTATGAATTCTTTGGAATTTCTTTTGCCATTGATCTGTAATTTGGAGGCACTATAGCCTGAGAGTATACAGGAGATAACTTCAATTCCTTTGTAGTTACTTGAACATGTTCTATGAGATAACATGTGTGTGCAACTGAGAAAAATGTGTATTCTGATTTTGTGAGATGAAATACTCCGTAGGTACCTATTAAGTCCATTTATTCAAAAGCTTGGTTCAGTGCTAGTATTTCATTGTTGATTTTTTGGTCTATTTTATCTATTTGTAACAGTGGAATGTTGTGGTCCCCCACTACCATAGAATTAGTGCTTATTTGGTTTTTTGTGTTCATTAAGAATTGTTGTTTATATTTGAGTATGCATATATATTTATAAATGTCATCTCTTCCTCTTGGGTTGTTTGCTGTACAAGAATGTGGTGACCTCCTTTTTATCACTTAATTAGTTTTGGTTTGAAATCTCCTTTATCTGCAAATAAGATAGTCTCTCCTGCTTTTTTCCTTTTCTTATCTCATGAAGAACTGTTTTCCATTCTTTTACTTCTAGCCTGTGGATTTCTTTCCCTTTGGAGACTGTGAATTCTGGTTGGGTCTTACTTGTTTTTTTTTCTCATTTGTATTTTTTTTTTTTTTTTTTTTTTTTTTTTTTTTTTTTTTTTTTTTTTTTTTTTTTTTTTTTTTTTTTTTTTTTTTTTTTTTTTTTTTTTTTTTTTTTTTTTTTTTTTGCTGCTGTTAATGTTTTCCATTTAACTTCTGGCTTAATGTCTGTAACCTGCTTATTGCAGGTAATTTTCTTGCTAATACTTAGAACCTTCCTGGATCATCCTGTTGATATCATTGGCCCTTAGACCTGTGTGTAAGTCCCACTGCAAGTGTAGCCCTACCTCTGGGGCTCCTCCCTGCCCAGTGGTCCCAGCAGTCAGGGCCCAAGCTCTATGCAGAGGTTGGGACAGAGATGCTGAGGGATGGGCCTGCCCAGTCCCAGTCCCAGCACCAGCATGCAACTTACTGCCTAGATGCACACTTTGGAGTCCTGTGTGCCATACTCCCCCTCTTTCATTCTGTACCCTACATACCGTGCTTCCCCAGATCACTTCCCAAAGAACCTTCTGTTAAACTTGAGCTGCTCAGAGCCACACTTTCCATAAGAGAAGCAGCCCTCAGTCTAGCACCACTCAGAAAAACTCGAGGCCTAGTTTCTTATGAATACGGACCCTCAGACCTGAAGATGAAATGATACAGCTCTGAAGAGTTAGCACTTCCAAATAAAAGGCAAAAGGCAGGAAAAGTACATGTAGGAGGATGATGTTCTAGTCCTGGACCTTCATTTGCTTTTGCAGATCGTGTCCTAAAGTGCAGTGTGAGGGACATAGCCTAAACTAATGAAGCGCAGATGGAACACAAGTACATGTTTAAGTAAAAGATAAAAGAGTGGGTTGAGAAGAGGCTGAGCCATGAGTAAAGGGAAGGAGTGTATGTACTGACTGTGTTCCAGTGGGAAGTCACAGGTGGCTGTTACATATCTGTGTCTCAGACTCATACGTAATGCCTGTCATGTCATGTATACATTTGAAAAGACAAAGGAGGTTAAAAAGTAATAAAATTGAAGATGAACTGAAGAGCTGTGATATACTGTTTACATAATAGGGACATACTTGTGCTTTCATTAATAAGAGCCTTTGTAAATCAATAAGAAATGAATAATGCGAGTGGAATCATTAGCAAATCATAATAGATGAATCTAATAAAAATTAATAAAATAAATATTAGTGTTCAGCCTCATGCAAATTAAGTAAATATCATCTCACACTCACCAGATTGGCAAATATTTTAAAGGCAATGAAAATAGCAAGGAGTGGTGAGTGTGTGGGAGACAGGAATTGTCCTACATTGATGAAAGATGGTTTGTGGAACCAAGAAGAAGGTAGAACTATTATTCGCTGCCATCATTTTAGAAAATTAATAGCATCAAAGATGTACATGTTTTATGACTAGCAACCCTCGATCTGAATGTAAATCTCACAAAAACATGTAAAAACTATTTAAACATTAGTAACATACTAATAAATTGTGGAGTACTTATTTAGTGACGTTCTGCATTGAGTGTTATGATAAATAAGCTAAATTTATTTATTATTCAAAGTATAAAACCTCCAAATAAGTTTCAGTTACAAAGTTAATAAAACATTTATGCAATGATTTGAGAAGAATGATGATGTGATCTATATTTTATAAATCCCTATGTGATAAATATGAACAAACCAAGGAAAATTTTGTATTTCACAGTGTATTCTTAAATAATCTGAACAAATGTAACAAAATACTAAGGGTTTTTTTTTTGTGTTAGATATACTTTATGTCTCTTTTAAAAATTTGCAGGTTTGTATATTTAAAAAAATTATAAGCCCCTGAGAAAATTCTGAAACCTTCAGAAGCTGTTTTGTGCTGCTAAAGCTAAATATTATGTAAAAGACACATCATACATCTACTAATACATTTTTATTGGAAAAACCATGTATGGAAGAGCAGTAGAAAGATTTTTTGCTTCTTTGAATAATACATAACTGTAATTATAACATGGATTTTTCTCCTTATCAACAAAGTATCATTAGTTCAGCATCTTTTCACATTGACATAAAATTTCAACCTCTTAATTAAAAAATTATTTGAATTTACAAACGTTGCTATTTAATTTTTGGAATCAAAGGGAAATTGCATACCAAATACTCATATGGCAAACTCTCAGATGGCAAACTTTATAAAACCAGGATGAACTCATTTGAAGGAAACTACCCTGCACATAAGTATGATAAAGCCAAGATTGGAAAAAAGTAGTGTGGCTGCTGAGAATGCAGAGGTCCAGCGTGCACGAGCCCCATGATAATTTGGGTGAAACTTCTGGCTGGATGCCAGCTGGGGACCTAACTGCAGTGCATGCATACCTCTGATTTCATTTATGTAGAGCAGAAGCATGTATTTCCAAACATTCTGTTTTCTAACCTGAGTTTCCCTGAGAGGCAACTAATGATAATAAATGAAACCCAGTGGGAAACATTCCAGGAAAGGTCTTTACAGGGCATGAACATGTCTGAGAGGACTATTGTATCTCTTACCCTTTGATTTCACTTGCCTGGAATAATTCATGTGATGGCTGGAAATCCAGCAGCCATTCTGTGATCTTGAAAGAAAAGACCCATGATTAATATTGTGGAAAGAAAGACTGTAGAACTGACATGCAGGTATTGGAATACTTATATTCTTGTGTTATCTTAGGGAAAAAAACCCTAAGTTAAAAAAAATATAGCCATGACTCTAATAGTTCCAAGAACTTACTAATTGATACATGGTCTGAAATTATTCATACTAATTAATGATATTTTCTGGCTATCGATGTGCATTTATTTGTGACAAAGCAGGGAAGGTAAGGAGTTTGGATTTGGACTGGGAGTGATTATATTCTAGAAGAAAATTGGATGGTTCTAGTAAAATATAAAATTACTATGGTAGTGTTAGGAAATATTAAAGAAGTCAAGACAAGAAGATAAAGGTAGTTAAAGTTATCGAAGTTAAAGTTTTAAAGGGAAGAAATTTTATTTTAAGAATCCAATTTAAGAGCATTTTAAAGAATATCAGGGAATAGAGCCAAGTTGAGCACAAGCTAGACAAGAGAAATGTCAGTGATAAGCGTAAAAGTAGTTCTGAAACAGTTTAGATAACGGGCAGAGCAATTTTCAACGCTGGAATTTGCAAGCAGAATTTTTGAAGGATGTCAACTTTTACTCGCATTTAGAGAAGCATAATTTCAGTGAGGAATATGATGAGCACGCAGCGCTGTGCAAGTGTGCACTGTGCTGTATTTGTGCAGAACCGAGTAGGTCGTATGATGAACGTTCTAACGGAAGAGCTGATGCACCAAGATGATTTCCGCAGCAAGTTAGTGCAGACAGGGAACAGAGCCCTTTCTTAACGAACACCTGATGCAGAAGTTCAAGGTGGGTTTTCTAGAATCTACAAAATATATTTTTTTTTGAGAAACAATAACTTTACTATTACTTAGGCTATTTTAATCAACCAAACACTAGGGTATAAAAAATCTATGCCCTCAGGCTTGAAGAAAGGAATATAGAAAGAGGAAAAAGTCTTAGTTTTATATCACTCATGCATTCTGATCCCTTGGTGAGGGGATGTTTATAATAGTTATTTAAAAACGCTCTGTACAGGGGCCGGGGAGTTAGGTCAGTGGTTCCAGCACCTGTCTTGCAAGCGCAAGGACCCGGGTTCGATTCCCCGGGTAACCACATAACAATACTGGGTGTGGAGACTCACACCCAGCAGCAACCAGTACCACATACCACAGTGCCGGGCATGGTGGCTCACGCCTGTAATCCCAGCACTTGGGAGGCAGAGGCAGGAGGATTGTGATGTGAGTTTGAGGCTGAGCTCAGGGCCAGCCTGAACCACAAAGCGAGACCCAGTCTCAAAAATAAATAAATAAATAAATAAATAAAATGCTCTGTACATTTGTCAGATAATAAAATCAAGAAGATACAGTTTCTAAAGTTAAAATTTTGTGGTTTCTTTGTCATAAAAGCTTGTGATGAACCATAAATCCTTTAAATTTTAGAACTAAAACCAAATGATAGGAGAACGTAGTTAGTGATAAGAAAGTGAATACTATACATCTTTAAAAGGAAAAATAATGGTGTGAGAAACACGACAGCAAAAATAACCAAATAAATCAGATCACGGGACTGGTGTGCATTTGGCTAGCAACTCATGAGTAATAGACTGGTTGATTAACACAACAAACAGTGAAAAATACTGCCTAATCCAAACATAAATAAATCTCCATTATTTTAGGAAGTGTGGCAGCTTCAGTTCTGACATTTGAGGTACGTAATAAGCCATAGTAATTATGATGAGTTTGAAGGTAGCATGCTAATGTTAATCACCTTATCTTTACCCTTCCCTCATGTTTAACTTTTTGAAAACCACACTGACTATGTTTCAATTGCCCTTATTTTTTCCCTTGTGTTGAAATCTCACAATGTATTTAAGAATGATTCTAATTTATTCAGTGTAAGGTAAGACATAAAGTTGGAAACACGCACAAACTAAAGAACAGGTAGACATTGATAATCACGTTTAAATTAGGAAAAAAACTTTCCAGCCACCATGGAAGTCCCACGTGTCCTGTACCATCCATACCCTCTTCTTACACAGGAAAGTAGCTCTTATTGACTAACAAGATTATTGTTTACAGTTCTATCGTGTTTCCTTCCCCTTTTTTCCTACACATGGCCAACTGGCTATCCTGATACATTGTCTAGTTCATGTTCAATCCTCTTGTAACACGAGCCACTTGATTTATGGCGATCTCTCTCCTGTGTTGACACAGTTATTAGAATCAGTATAGATTAATTACTTGACCTGCTCATTAATTAAAAATTGTAAACTATCATTTTTTCACTTAACACTTCACTACAGAAGTTCTTTCTCTAATCTGCAGTGGGTTATCTACGTGACTTCATAGAAGACAAGATAAATACTTATTTTGTTAACAGCAGTTTGGCAGGATACTAAATTATCAACCTCCAATGAGGACCACTATTTTTAAATATCATTATTATTCATTCATGGATTAAATTTTGGTACTACTGTTTTAAAAATTAAGTTTCCCATTATTGACCATCTGGCATTTCTTCACTTACAGTTCTTTTGACATAACAGAGTGTCTGCATGTGTCCAGGGAAGACATTTCCGACTCACCCTGCAGTAGCTCAGTTGCTCAGTGATTAATTAGGTCTTGTACGTGGGGATAATCTAATTCTTGTGATCATTATATATTTAGCTATTACTTTCCTTTACAGACATAGCTGGAAAAAAAATTTTCTCTTTGTATAGTTTGCACTTTGGGTTATTCTCTTTACTGAGTGGCAACTTTGTAATGTGATGTGATACCATTTATCAGTTCTTGGTATTTCTTCTTGTGCAGTTGAGTTTCCACTGAGAAAGTGAGTGCCTATGCCTATGCCTCCGAGAAGTTTACCTAGTGCTTCTCAACTTCTTCTCCCCAGTCCAAAAGAAAGCGGCCTCAGTCTAAGTTTAAAACCACACCAACAGTGTTACTACCTATCCCAGTAACTGTGAGGTAAGTTCCATCTTCTGATAATTTTACTTTGGCAAACATTTTTCAAAGCTTGATTAAGAAATAATTTCATACCATAAAATTTCTCTGTTTGAGGTATATGATTCTATGGTTTTTAATATTATTTATATATTTCTATAATCATTGTTCTTAATTTTAGAACATTTCTTTTACCCCATGAAGAAAGCTTGCCATCTTTCACAGTCTCTACTTTTATAGATTTGTGTCTTTTTAAAATATGTCTTTTCTGGTATTGTAAGCTTTATGGTCATTGTGTCTGACTTCCTTAACAGAGCATAACTCATATTATCCTATATTGTAGTGTTTATCAGTACTTCATTCACTGTGTTTATTGATACTTATTACTGCATTTTGATCCTCGGGTCTGTTTCTTTGCTGGTACCAAGCTTTTTTTTTTTTTTTTTTAATCACAGTGGCTTTGTAGTAGAGTTTCAAGTTGAGGATTGTGATAGCCCTTACCATGTCTTTTTGCTTAGAATTTCTTTTGCTGTTTTGCTTTTTAGGTCTGTTGTGGTTCCAGATGAATTTTTAGATGATTTTCTGTAGCTTTGTGAACTATGCTCAAGGGATTTTAACTGGGATTGCATTGAATCTATAGTGCAGCTTTGTGAATGTGGCCATTTTGGCAATCTTGGTTCTTCCTACCCAGGAACAAGGAATGTCTTTCCATTTTATGATAGTCTGTTCAATCTCCTTTTTTCAGAGTACTATAGTTTTCAGAGTAGAGGTCTTTTATATCCTTTGTTAGATTGACTCCCAGATATTTCATTCTTTGGAAGCTGTTATAAAAGTATTGTTTTTCCTATTTTTGTCTCAGGGAATTTATTATTTGAATAGAGGCATTCTGTTGATTTTTGAGTATGGACCTTGTATCTAGCTACTCTATTGAAACCGATGATCAAGCAATTTTCTGATTGAGTTTTTGGTATTTTCTATATAGAGAATCATGTCATCAGCAAATAATAATCATTTAACATCTTCCTTTCTTATCTTTTTTTCTTTCTCTGATCTAATTGCCATGGCTAGTGTTTGCAGAACTATACTGAACAGGAATAGTGATAGTAGAGAGAATGTTACTGTGTAGTACAAAGTGGCCTTGAACTTGCAACAATCCTCCTCCTGCCTCAACCTGTCCATTCCTGGGATGACAGGTGCCACCATATTCAGGTGTAGTGAATTTTCAAATTAAAAATATCTGTGTACTTTTTCAAGTTTGTTTTTGCTATTCATATCTTTGTTTCTATGTGAATTTTAGCCTCATCCTGTCAATTTCTTGCAAAACAAAAGTTAGAATTTAATCATAGTTGTGGTAAATTTATTTGGATAATGCCACCATCTTGTTATATTAAGTATTCTATTAAGGAATAATAGTTGGGTGTTTAACTTATTTATATTATCATGAACTTTTTGTAATAATTTTATCTGGACAAGTATTATGTCTTTTATGTTTTTGTTCATGTTCTAAGTAGAATTAGTTTCTTAAATTCACATTCAGATTATTGAATGATAGTGTAGAAAAATCATTTGATTTATATCCTATTACCTGAATTTTTATTAGTTATGATAATTTATAAATAAATATTTGAAAATGTGTCTGTAATGTTATGCTGTTTATGAGTAAAGAAGTTCCCTTTTCTCACCCAATTTGGATGCTTTTATTTCTTTATCTTGCTAATTATCTTGAAAATGTTTTTAAACAAAATGAATTGAGAAATGAATCCAAGTAAGATAAGTTTCTTCATCATTTTCTGTCAACATATTTATATTAGCAGATATTTCTGTTATCCTCTTGATATTTTTAGTATAACCTGTAAAATAATTAAGGAAAATAGTTGACAATTCTTCCCCTCTTATTCTGCAAACGACACAGGCGTTTTTGTTACCTTTGTAAGCTAGAGACAATATTTTTTTATTGTAGATGAGGAACTAATGGTTGAAATATAAATAATTAAGATCCAGGTGGTGAACTAGAAATTTCGAACATCTGTGTCACACTCAAGGCCACACTTTGTCCAATATAACATGCAAACTGACTTTCCATGCTGCTTAACATAGATTCATTCATTTTCTGAAATAAAAGCAAGTCTCTGCCTTGAAATTAGCATCAAATAAAGTTCTGAGCAATGTAAAATTTCCAAGGCATAAAATTGATTTTTACTATCTTTTTTTATGTTTTTATCTTAAAAATTGTTGCTCCTAATATTAGCACCCTGACCTTGTTAGGTTATTCAGTTCTCAGAATTACTGCTTTGTTCCCTTCATGCCTTTACAGTTTTCTATCTGCTTTATCCTCTAAATAGAGCATGCTGGCTGTATCAGGCTGTGGATGAAGAAATACAGTCTGTAGGATTGGGATAACCTTTGGCAACAGTCATAAAATCCACTGAGAAAAAGAGCAGTGGTTACCTTGTGTCTCTTTATGAGGGAAAAAAAAACCCTAGAAAAGTAGAATACAATGTTCAACAAAATAATGATAACCTTCTAATACTAATAGATCAAGGTATCCTTAACCTGTAATTAAAATGTTTCAAAATTTCATAAATCCACACCACGTTGCTGGCTCTCAGCACAGTGACTGAATACATGTCACATGACACAGTTCATACACTTATTTGTGGTACAATTGCTCTTTCTTTGAGGCACCAAGGCCTTTGATGAGGTCCATCTCCAGCCCTCCTTTAAAAAAAATGGATTTAGGGCCAGAGATTTAGCTCAGTGGTTCCATTGTCTGCCTTGCAAGTGCAAGGTCCTGGGTTTGATCTCAGTAATCACATATAATACTGAATGTGGAAACTTGACCACCAGCAATCAGAACCACATACCACAGTGCCAGACGTAGTGGCTCATGCCTGTAATCCCAGCACTTGGGAGGCAGAGGCAGGAGGATTGCTTTGAGCTTGAGGCTGAGCTCAGGGGCAGCCTGAACTACAAAGCGAGACCCTGTCTCAAAAAAAAATGGTTTTATTCCTAATTTTTAGTTTATAACTTACAGTTTAAAGTACAGTTTTACTCTGACAATGCAGATTTAAAGCTAACAGAGCTATTCAGCTGATACCCACAGTTACAAGTAGGGAGACACTTAACATGTACTCATGTTTCTCTACACAAACTATTATGACTCGTTTATCAGTTTTTATTTCTATTAGTACATGATGATCACGTTCCCTCTGGGGAGTTACTACATGTGCACAACACAGCTCAGTTCTTTGTTCATCTTTTTCCTTTCCACCGAGTCTTCCTCTGTCTATAGTCACTTTCCTATCTGCAAAAGATCTATGTCTCTACTTCCTATTATCTATTTTTTATTTTGCTCTTTATATTTTTTGTTCATCTTACAAGAGTACTATACTACATTTAAGCTTATTTTTGAGATGGTGTCTTATAAGTTTCCAGATTGTCCAGACTGGACCTGGACTTGTGATTGTCATGCCTAGATGACAGAGTATCATCCTTTTCTTTCTTCTTCTCTCTCAGCCATCTTCCCCTTTTCTTTTCCTTATCCTCCTCCATCCTTTTCCTCCTCCTTACATTTCATTCTCCTCTTCCTCCTCTCCTCTTTCCTCTTTTTTCTCCTCTTCCTCCTCTCCTCCTTCTCCTCTTCTTTCTTCTCTTCCCTGCCTTTCCCTCTGCTTCACCTCCATCTTTATAAAGTTATACACAGAGGATGGACTGTTGACCGTTATAACAGAAAATAAAAGACAAGAAGGAAACAAAGATGCAAAGAAGGGAGCAGTATCATTACACTAAATATATGAGGATAATACAGTTCTTGAGGGAAAGATCATTGTTGTCAATTCTTCTGGGCTATTTATGTTTTCTTCACAGAAAATTGATCATGCTTTATTTATAAACATGAACTAATGTATTTTGTTGAGCTCTGTTGCCACTGTGGATCATAAAATTAGTTGGCTAAATCCAGCATGATATAATTCAGGGTGATTCTTTGTGAACTTATGATATTCCCTACCATTTGTTGTAGTTCTTTGATACAGTTATAAAAAGTTGAATGGCTATTTAGTAATAACTCACTTTTTAGCTTAAGTAAATAAATTTAATGAATGTAAGTGTATTATACTCAGCTCTGTATATTTACTTAACAGTGTATACACATCAAGATCACATCATAGTTATAATTTAATGTGAATAAATCAGAAATCATTAAAGTCAATTTGGGGGATTTTATTCTACTTATTACCTACCATGCTACCAGAAGCATGTATTCTGTACTTTGAATAAATAATATTAGAGGAATCCCCCTCTGTCAGTAAAGCTGACTTGAAAAGGAATGCAGACTTCCTTCACTGAAAGTTTTCGGTCTTTAAACATTTTTATTGAAAAGATCCATATTTTAGGCAAGTGTAACTTTCAGAGAGATTAGTCGGTGCATATAGGAGATTACGTGCATGTAACCAAATTTAATTTCGAGCTCTTTGGGGACGATGAGGACAATGGAGCACAGTACTGACTGGAGGAGTGTGGCTGGATTTCAAATCTGTAATGTGAGTCTCTTCTCCAGTTGATGTCGACTAGAGGTGCCGCAGGGGCACATTTCTCCTTGTGATAACTGACATAGGTAAATACTGAAGCTAGGGTTTCCTGAAAACTGGGCAAAGAATTAATTTCAATATAAGTATCAGACAGATCACAGCATAAAGCTCATAAAGGGCGTGAGGTGCCATTGATGGTTTTAGGAGAATACTTGTTTTAGCGAAATAGAAAGTTACAATATCATATCACCAGTTTTAGGTGTGCATGTTCTCTACTTTATGTTATTTTGTTTCATTTGTTCTATGAATCTTTTTTGGTTTAAATATTTTTTAAATCGATGGAATATCTCTAAATATGTTAGAAAAATCACCTCAAGTGATATGTGCTTATTTTCCAAAGGAAGCTTCTCCTGAGACTGTTTTACAGTTTGGAACCTGTATTTCTCCAGAGAGTTATCCTCAAGAAACAATTCAGGATTTAGTCTAATGTATACTTTCTGGAATATTTATGAGCTTGGATGAAAATCCATGCTGCTTTTGAGACTTTAGACAGGCCAGCAGTTAGCCAGGTCCCTCTGCAGTTTTTAGCACCAACCGTTGCTGAAGAGTTATACAGTGTTCTGCCTACATGTCTTCCCAGGATGTAAGTAACAGTTTGAACCTGAGTTTGTCCTGCAAAGAAGACTTTTTTGCCTGCACAGCAGTTACATCGTATGGATCACGCTAACTGCTAAGTTTCTAAAGCTTATCACATGATGTTTCTGGGGCTATGGAGGAACCAGATGAAAGGTTAAACACTATTCTTACATTTGACTTCATGTAAAATTCCAGTACATCTCAAGTATAATTCCTGGTGTGCTCTGTAATTTTCACTGCTATTAGGCATCTTCTAGAAGATAAAGTTATGCTGTGGTGCACATAAGAATAGTCAATAGAAAAAAACTGAATTATATTTAAAGCTGATGCTCTTTATACCCAAATAGTATTTATTGATTTAGTTAAAAAAATTGGATTATAAGCTCTCAATACGTGAAATAGTTTTACTCTTGGTTTTAGACCAAGATTGGTATTTATCATTATTAAAGTAATTTGAATACAAAATTGGAGTCAATTGTAAGAAGGAAAAAATTTCTCCTTGTGAAGATTTAAAAACTTAAGAAAAAACAAGGAAATAAGCATATATAATTAAAAACTAAGGAAATTTGGAAAATGTTCTTATATATCTCATTAGGGATAGAAAAAATATTAGTGGTTTAGTGGCTCTTCAAAAAATAGTGAAAATTTTTGACCTATGCTGCATAATAAAATATGTGGCATGACTTTTGGGTAAATACATTCAGGTTAAAATGGCTAAAAGTGCAGATAGTGTCTGAATTCTTAGAGTACATTCTAGTTCTACAACTTAAGGTTTAATCCTGAATAAGTCACTCTGTTTCTTTATACCTCAGTAATTTTTTGATTTGTTGTTGATTAATTTTCATAACACTTTTGGAGCATTTAAGATAGAATAAATAATAAATAGTGATGTTAATATGCACTCTAGAATCTCAGATCTATTTTCTCCTGTCATGATGAATATTCTGTTAGTACTTATTGGTTAGCTAACTGATCATTACTTCCAATTTTCATATTTTTGACAAAAAGACATAAGGTAATGTAGTGTTTTGTGGGGGTTCTTGTATACACTGAAAAAGACTGAGTGTCAGTAAAGAAATTTTAATGATGAACACAAGTTTCTACTCACTCACCTGCCGAATTTTCATCAGTAGAAAGAAATGGAGGTGTTGAGATTCAGAGATATGCAGTAGTGGACATAAAAACTATTTCTGCCTATCTAGAAAAGTCAATTACGTGAACACAAATGTGGACCCATAATTTAAACAGTTCTACCCACCTAATTTAATGCCCCGAGGAAAGGAATTAGAGTATTTTACTAGTGAAAATACGTCCCCTTCCTTGCAAATGTCCTGAGAGGAAGAGGTCCTTAGTGATTTAAAAACCTGATCCAATGGGCAGGTATCACCATAATCAGTTTTACTGTAGAAAAGAAAGCTCCTTTATGGGCAAACTTCCAGGCCTTTGTTCAAAATACTTGTCTCAAATATCTACACTAATCTCTTTCTGCAATTTTGAGTAGGTGTTTGAAATTACTATCGAGAAAGAAATATTCAAGGATTGTTAGTTAAACAATGTCACTGGGAATCTGAGGGTGAGGTAGTGCGCCGGGTGCTGGGAATGCACTGTATCAGAAAGTGCATAACACATTATCCTTTCTAAGAATGGAAAATGAGCTTTTTAGCTTTTGTGTTTGTCCAATTCATTGTTATTTTCTTTTACTTTGTTTTTAAGATGTACTTTAAATGCACCATTTGAAGCATTTGATTTGTGAGGTGGGGAACACATACAGTTGCTTCGCTGGCCTCTCTGATGAACCGGTCTCCTGTCCCTTTCCAATTTCTGATTAGGATTTTTTGCAAAATCATCTTCCAACAACTTCATAAACGTGAATCCCCACCAAACTACTTTCCTTTCCTTTGTGTAATCAGCACAGGTCAGCACTCGAAGGAACTGTTTCCACGTCCAGTTTTTGATGACACAGAGGGCCCCTTCTCTGGCCCTTGCCAGGTGCTGAGGTCCCTCTGAAGGGAGTGTCTGGGGCTGGGCTGCACCCTTCAGTCTGACCCTGCATACGTCCTTGGTTAGGGATGTCAGCAGACCGGCCCTACCTCACTGACACGCACACACACATCTGCAGAAATACCCAGAATCCTGTGGGTGTTGAAGTTTGATTCTTAGAAAAGTATATTTTTATTACTGCCAGTAAATTTTGCCAGACATTAGGTCTGATGCATATATTTGACCATATACATGCTCTTGATGTCCTGTCTTGCACCCACGCTTCCTGACTCTCTTCTTGTTTAGTTGATGATGTTACTTTAGATCTGGTGTGGCAAGATTGCAGACACAGAGAAAGCCTGCCTTATCAACCCTCGGCTCAGCTTGGCGGCTCTGCCCGCACTACCATGTGTTGTCTGGTGCATGGAGATGACTGTGTGCAGTGTCAGAACCACACAGGGTCTCTTTATACTACTGTCTGAGCTGCATAAACAAGATGTGGACCTAAGAAAGGCTTTAAATGACTAAACGCCACCCTGTCCCAGCGGATACATGTACTTAGGAGACAACCATTAGGTCTGCTCTGCTTCTGTTTCTTTCCAAATAAAATACTGAAACACCCCATTAGAGAACTGATAACCCTAAACCTAAAGGGGACTTTACTTGCTGAGGAACTTGCCAAACTCGTGCAGCAGAACCCTGTCTGTATAAGTCAGTCCCTTCCAGTTCTCATTTGCTGAATCATCACAGTTTCCATGCTCACCGATTCTTCTGTGATTCTGATCAATGATGCAGACCCTGTCTGCTGTGGGAGGAGTCAGTGGTCTGTGACTGGAGGCAGTTGACAGTAAGGGAACATTCAGAAATGCATTTCTTTATTGGAGATGCAAGATCACGTGTGAGGGAAAAACTTCATGCCTTCAGAGACAGGGAAGCCTGGACTGAGCACTGAGCCAGGACTTGGTGTTGGGGAGCAGGGCACAGGGCTCTGATGCCCGAGATGCCCCTGCAGTTCAAGTGTCCTGTTGAAGGAGAGAAGCATTTATAAACATAATGATGCAGCATCGAAGTATTTTCTAAATGTGTGGGAAACATGGTGACAGATGAGTTCTTTCCGCTTGATGTACTATGTTCCGAGATACAAATTACCTGATAAATATAGGTTCCCGAGGTTATTTATTTTTAAATGACCATGGCAGATAGCAACCTTTCCAGGGTAAGATATGTATGCTGCTGCTTGTGTGAAGGGATCCTAGTGTTCCTAGAGTTTGAGAAACTTGGAGCAGTGAGGTACATGTTAATGTAACATCTCAGCACAGGTGGTCACTTACATGTATCCGTTACTATCCATCTGACTATGGGCCTTTAGCGTTCAGGTCATTGTGGAGGAGCCCCAGGAGTGAGTACCGGTGGCCACAGTAGAAAGCTAGAGACAACAGCAGCCACACTGATGCTGTGATATGGGGAACTCAGCCAGCAAGAATCAGGTTGGACCAGCAAGAAAGTCATCCCCACAGAAAGCTCCTGATGTTTGTACCTCTGCAGCTATGAGCCAGAATGTGTCTCTTTACCAAGTAGCTTGCTTCAGGTGCTTTACTATAATACTGGAAAATGGGCTAATGCAAGGAGAAATACACAAAATTAAACATTCTGCTTCTCAGTTGCATTAGCAACGTATTAAAGTCTAAGTAGCCAGATGTGGCTAATAACTACATATGAGAGAGAGAGAGAGAGAAAGAGAACATTTATATTAATATGTCAAATAGCTTTAGTCAAGATTGCTTCCACAAAAGAAATATTAAGTGAAACTACAAATGACAAAATTAGTGGTTTTTAAGGTGAAATTGTCTTTAAAATAATAATTCTTACAACATTAAAAGTAAATTTTAATGCTTTTTCCTTAAGTAGTTTGTATTGGCTAGTAAAATATAATTGTACTTTTTCTAAAGTCCTCTTTCTCTTGTTAGAATTCTATTTATGGCTCTTTGACATTTTATTGATGTTTTCTATAAGGTAAGTTAAATAACTAAATGTAAAATCTTATGAAACTACAGGATACAGTTATGATAAAGTTAGAATAAGATTTTAGTTTGAAAAATTCACCTAGAGGGTTTCACTACTGTTTAAAATTTGGGATTTTAAAATTAAGTATGTACTCCACATATAAGCTCTCGTTTAGTCCTTTTCCTCTCACAAGGAAACCTTTTCATATCTGACCATCACGTGGCATTTGAAAGCAGAGAGAGATGATGTGCTTCTGTTGCTCACAGGATAAAGTTGAAACTTTTTATGAAAACTTTGAAGACTTGGATTCACACATACATGCACAGAACTATACTTTGTGCTAGTCTTCTGCTTGACAACATGGGAAAGGGTAGGTGTTAGGAAGAAAAAAGACACTGGACAGGTTATAGTATTGTAGATACCAGTCATACTTGGGACAAAGTATTGCAAGTGAACAAAAATGTATGAAAACCTGGAAATTATTTTGTGATATGGTCACATTTTGGAAATGGGAGAGATGCAGAGAGGAGACCTGCTCACCCTTCATAGAGAGTTGCAATTGGAGATAGAAGAACAAAATAAGAAGGACTATTCTTCCTTAAGACTGGTTTTCATATAAACTTGACCCTCTGAATGATGCACCTTAGCTCTGCTTACAAAGGTTGGGAAAAGTAAAAACAATGGATCGCTTTGATTATTATTAACTTATATTGAAGATGTAAGGATTCAGATGAAAAATACCACATGCAAAAAGACATTGTTCATTACGTCAGAGGAACTGTGCCCAAATTGTGGCTCTCCTGTTTTAATATTTGCTGCAAATTTCAGCCAGGTTGTGATACCTGGATTTGTTTCTCAATCTGGATCTCACCCCAGCCCCTGAATAATATCAAACTTGTGGATTTGACCTGAGAGGCTCTGCAGAGGCCACATTTTAACAAGAATTTTAGAGGTCACTTAATCCTGCTCTTTAAAGTATATCTTAGGATGCAGAAATGAATATGAAAAGATGCAGTATCATGAATGTGTATGTGAGAAGAGATGAGAAAATGAGTGTGACCAGGACAGAAATTGTGAATATTTGTGTGTGTGAACTACGTTACTGAGTGTTCAGCAGGGGAATGAGGAGAAGTGGGGCTGAGAAAATGATGTGGAACCACAGGGCCAGGCAAGTCTTAAAGGTAAAAACTGCATATTACATGTAAGTTTTCAGTGCCTGACACAGAGCCTACACAGTGAGTTCATGCTTTTGAAACAAAGTAGGTACATGGATGGATAGATGGACAGATATTGATTATATTTAGTAAAGTAAGGCTACTGGATGAAACATCTTGTGGTGTTACTCTCTGTCCAGTGGAGGCACTAGAAGCTTTTATAGTAGGAAATCGATCTGATAAAATTTGCATTTTCAGAATATAGTTCACAAGAGCATGTGCAACAGCCAGTAGCAAGAAGGAAGCACAGGCAAGGCAATTGCAGAGAGGTTAACCTGCCATCCTGTGCCAGTATGCTGGGAGCTGTGTACGGGGAGGTGAAGAAGACTTGAACTGGAAAGTTTTTTAGACATTGGAAGAGTTCATCTAGAGGAGACCAAGATAAGAGGCCAAGTGAGTCTCTTCATTTAGAGAAATAACAAGAGTTTATTCAGGTGACTCATTGTGATATTACAATAACTGATGAAGTAGATATTGTCATTTCTTTGGGTGGAGTATTCTCTTACAGGGTATGTGTATATCAAAACATGTTTGATAACTCAAATAAATACAATGCCATACAGGTATGTATTTTATCCTCTTTGCAACATTTACGTAACTCCTTGGTAATCTGTTCTTCTCCCACTGAGACTGTATCCTGGTTGCTGCTACTTTCTCCCCATGTCGTAATTGACTGTTCACTTACGTAAAGGGTGATTACTCACTGGTCACCCTTATCTTGTGCTTACCCTTCAAAGAGAAATGTTACATTTTATTCCCAGCTTTCTTCTTTCATCTTCACTTTCTAATATGTAGCAGGTATTCAACAAATTTTTTGTTGAATAATTGAATGAAGGAACTTTTATGTAGAAGAAATTTAGAGACCTGGTGAATTTCTCAAGGATATTTAGCCCCTACAGAGTCATTACCCTAAAGCCATTCTAAGTTTTCAATTGAGCTGTATTTTGAGGGACTCATATTTTGCAAGCCCTAGAATGGCTTTCTGCCTTGGGGTTTTGCTTTCCCTCCACGGAATTATCTAAAAACAAAACAAAACACCCAGCAATTTTGCAAGCAGCTTCTTCTTTGTACTGATTTTTTTTTTCCTGTAATGAGAGAGAAAAGGTTTCCTGAGTCCTAGGACCTCTAAGGATCACCCATAGTCAGAATATGGACCAGCTCTTTGTCTAAAGAATACCAGGTAGCACAGTGTACTAAATTACTAAACCTGGGATGTCACCTATAGAAAGCATGAATAGGTGCTTTGTTGGTCTTATTTTGTGATCAGCTTTTCTTTCAGGGTATGGGGACACGATCACCATCACCAGAGGGGATGAGAGAAGGGATGTAGGGAAGTCAGGAAGCATAGCTCTGCAGCTTGAACCTTCCAGTGAAGGTGCAGAGGGAGCTTCAGCCTTGATTCATCTTTCCTAGGAGATTTTTCTGAGACCCAGAAGTTCTGTAGAGTCTGGTTTTGGTTGTAGACTAGCCCTGAGTTTGGAGTTGGCCCTGAGCATTGACTCTGCCCCTGTGCATGCCATTTTCATAGCTACCATTGTGGGCCAAGTCTAAGAGGGACTGAAGGGAAGTGTCCCATGTACTTGAGTAATTAGAATAAGTGAGAAGTATGCAATGATATTTTTATACCACCTCATCTATATTGTAATAATTTTAAGTTAAAGAATAGTACATTGTGAATAACATGTGAATCTTATGACACTATTCCCAAAACTCTAACAAAATTGAAAAAGTATAATCCTCTTGAAGTCATTCCTGGAAGCAAGCATTACTCTCATACCAAAACCTCTCAAACATCCAACCAAAACAGATAGATATAGGTCAGTCTTCTTACTGAACATAGATAAAAGTATCCTCAATTAGATACTGACAAACAGAATGCAGCAAATCATCCAGAAGATTACACATTGTGGCCAAGTAGGACTCAGGCAGGGATAGTTCAGCCATGCAAACTGATCCATGTAATGCACCATATTAACAGAACAAGGACAAAATCCACATGCTCATCTCTTAGGTGCAGAAAAAGCATTTGTCAATGTGCAACACCCAATCATGATTTAAAAAGAAGAACTGTGCAGAAAATTGGAATAGATGGTCTTTATCTAAACCTGATAAAATCTATCTGTGACAAACCAAGAGCCAACATCACATAGAATTATCAAAAATTGAAGACTTTGTCAAATGAGGGAATAAGGCAAGGACGTCCACTGTGACCACACCTATTCATTATAGTTCTGTCAACATTAGCCAGAGCAATTAGACAAGAGAAAGAAGAGGAATAAGGACAGGAAAGGAAGAGGTTAAATTATCATTATTTGTGGGTGATGTCATGCTCTGCCGAGAAGACTCCACAAATGCCACCAAAAGACTTTCTAGATTTCATAACTGAATTCAACAGTGTACCTGGAGAGAAAGTCAACACTCAAAGATCAATAGAACAAATCCACAGAGTTATTGTTGACACAGCCTGTTAAAGATGACAGTGGATATGGCTGTGTTAAGAGAGTGTCACCTCCAGAGCACTTCATTTTACAGACCTTCGTGACAGACTTGCTGAGGACAAGTCCTCTGCATACACCATCACAACTCAATATTGCGGATTAGATAGATAGTCCTGCGAGCTCTTACTATTCTCATTCCAAGTGTATAAGAAAATTAGATTACAGTTTGGTTTCCAAATCAGATTTTCCTACAGGAAAAGATAGCGGGTTGATTATCTCATTTCAAGGAGATTTATACTTTTTGTATGTAAAATATAATGTAACATTCTGGTTTGCTTGTTAATTTCTTATCATTTGGCTTGTCTGACTCTTTGGCTTACTCTGAGCCTAATAAACTGGGGGGACTAACAAAAATACAGTGAGACCCGACGTACAGATATTTGAGTTGTGAACATCCATGGGTAGAAATGTACCTCGGTTGTGGAGATGTGAGCACATCACAGGAAGAGTGTGTGTGTCTGCTGGATGTTGTCACAGGTCAGGCTGCTGTGTGCTCACTGGACAGATGGACAGAGCTCAGTCACAGCCCAGAGTGTCTAAGTGAGGAAAAGACAGTGGTGGAGTGAGGCTTGCTTTTTATGCCTTTCATGGTATATTTATGTCAAAGTGTGGAAGACAAATTTTCTTTGACTTCTGAATGGACCTGACTTAGGAAAGTTCTCCCAGAACAGAACTCTCCATGTATCTATTACCTGGTCAATTTATTTAGAAAAGGCTCTTCCATTACACACATACCAGGGCTTTGTTGTTTTAGACAGAGAATTGAATGAGACTAGCCAAAAGTGGTGCTAAAAGTTTATTTGAAAAATGAGAGGTGAAAGGACAAGGAAAAAAGTGGTTCTGTGGAGTGTCCTTGGGCTAAACAAAGGAGAAAAATAGCAAAATTAAAAGTACAGCCTGGTCTGGGGGACACAGGGAGGCTATACAAAGAGTCATGATAGAAGCTACTCTTAGCATCTTGTGTTGTGTTCTGTCCACGTCTCGTGGACCCGCCAGGAGCTGCACATGCCAAGTCCTGGAAATTATTTCACATTGCCTGGGCGTCTTGTGAGCATCAGTTCCCCTTATTTCCCTGCCAGTTTTGCCATTCCCTCCCTCCTACCTTACATTGGGGATTTAATGTAAATTTTTGGACTAAAAGCTGATTATCTGACCCAGAATTATAAGCCTACTTGTCATTATTGATACTCACTTTAAAGCTATTTCATCTTAATGCATATTCCTCTGTGAGACAAAAAAGGTCAAGAGTGTTAACCCCAAGGGTAGGTGGCAAAGCAGCAAGTAATATTCTAGGAACATATAGGAAAGAAGAGGCTGCTGATGAAATACATGAGTGAAAACTGATTCTGGGTCAAAGAAACCAGGAGATATAAAACTTCAGCTATGAATGTTGTTCTGAGGTTAGGAAGCATTTCAAATTGATCCACTTTTTTTTTTTTAAACTGGCTGTTCTCATTATCTAATGTTGAATAATAAATTACCTCAAATTAATGGCTAAAATAACTAATTAGTTGCTAAGGTTTTATTGCTTAACTCAGAGCCATGCACTGTCCTCCTTGGAACTGCTCGTGACAGCTGGATTTGGAGATACCTAAAGGTTCAGTTGGATGGAAGGCCCCATCTAGCTTCTTCAGTTGCACACTGAACATTTAGCTAGGGAGTTCACTGAGCATCCTTTCTCCTAGTGTCTTCCCCACATAGCCTGGCCAGGTTTCCTTGTATGGTGAAAATCAAGGAATTCAGATGTCTTCCTGGCTAGCACAGTGGGGCCGGGGGGCTGTTATGGGTGGAGATAAGAGCATAGGTTTGAAGCTGGAGTGATTTTTTGGAACACTTATCTAAAGACAACACCTACTTTTTGTGTTATAAGTGTCTATTTCCAATTTGTTTGATCTCAGAAGTAATAAACAGATATGTACAAGGTCAACAAAGCTTTAGGACAGTACTCAGTGAGATCTTACACTGCACAGCCATCAATCCATTAAAGACATTTGCACACAGTAGTGTTCATCACAGTAATAAAGCAAAACAATATAGTTGTAATTCTATTGCCTGATTTATCACTTCTGATAATGCATTCAACTCTTGTCTCCAAACAAGATGAATTTATACCCTTAAAATGTCTTTGTATCGCCCTTCCACATACATTTCATTGTACTATGATAGTACTTATTTTATTGTACTCATAATTTTGGAAATATATTCAGTTCTATTATAAGCCTAATTAAAAACACAGTATATTTTTGTCTCACCCTTTTAAAATGGAGAAGATTGTCATAATTTAACATTTCTTAAACTTTATTGTAGTGATCTTAATTCTACATTTTAAAGTTTGTAATATTTAATATATGTCTATAAATATAGTTAAGTATTCAATTATCTGATCAGTTCTGAAATTCATGGAGAGAATGATACAAAGTTAACATGCAGTAATTGTATAAATGTTATTTTTAAGAACAAAATGATGTGATTGACTCTGTAGGAATAAAAGAATAATTATATGTTATTAAGCCTGTTATATGAATGAAACTGTGTCAGTATCAATATCAAATGAATGTTCTTTCTTCGAAAAGTTTTTCCTAAAATTATAATTCATTTCTTATTGTCCTATTATTTATTATATACCATTTTATAACTTTGTAGTGATTTTTCCCTTGACTTATTCATCATATTCCTAAGCTCTTCAGCATTTTAAACTATAAATCCACTTTTACTGGACAGAGTTTTTACTTTCTTTAATCGCTCGAGGTAGGCCACCTCTGAGATTACTCCCAGAGTTCTCCACTCCCTCAGGAGTCCTTTTTCTTTATCTGCAGGAGGGTCTTGCTTAGTATTCCAGTTAATTTCTCACTGATGAGACAAATTATCCAGCACTTAAAGGAGGAAATATTTATTTGACTCCCAGTTTGTAGTGGTTTCAGCTCATAATTGGCTTACTCTAAGGCAGGTGGTGTAGTGCAGTGGTACATTGCAGAGGAGAAATCATTCATGGCAGGCAGAAGGGGGTAGAGTATCAAGCTACAAGTGACAAGCAATGATTATTCTTTCTGACTTTATATCCTCTCCAGGATACTTGGGTAGGACTGACACCCTGGGTGGCTCAGCCCTAATTCTGGGCATCATACCAGCTATCAATCTCAGCATCACACACCCAAGATAAAGCGACCTCCAAGAATACCACTTATGACCTGATGAGGCCTTGGGAGACTTCCAGAGACAGGCCTTTTAGGGCACTTACCAGTGATCCATACACGTGGCAGAAATGTCAGGATATCAGTATTAACATTAAATCATAGAAATGTGACTTCTTTTCTCAGTGTTTTATCCTATGCTGGCGGGCTGAGGAGGACAGTTGAGACAAAATCCTTAGCGAGGCCACCACCAAGGTGCCAACTATAGATGAGGCCACAGCCAGAACGGACAGGTTGTTGGCACCCTTGTGAGTACCCCTACCCAAGGTTCAGCTCATCTGCACCTACATTCCCCAGTTATGTAAGACGATAAAAGTTAATTGTTTTAAAAGCTAAATTTTATGAATTATCCATGTTAAAGAAATAAATGAATAAAATAGATCTCATCAATTGGAAGTAATGCTACCAATACCAAAGGCATAAACACTGGGCAGGGTTTGGACCAGGCTGAGTTGGCTCTGAAGAGAGAATTAGGCAACTTTGAAATGAGTTGAAGCAGTTGTCAATAGAAATCTCTTTTCTTATACATGGTACTGAGAACAGAACCCAGGGCTTTTTCATTGAGCTTCACTCCTCAACCCTTTTTATTTTTATTTTGGGATAGGGTCTTGCTAAGTCTCAGACTGGCCTTGAACCTATGCTAGCCTCGTCAGCGTTTCAGAATGAAGGCATATATCACCATTCCTTGTGGATTCTTGCATTTTGATATATCAGAGTACAAAACTTGTAGGAAAATGGTATATATTCCTACAAATAATTGTTGTACTTGTTATTTAGTGGCAGAAATTTCACAACATGGCTGTATACAGTGGCTCAGAAGGCCAAAATTCGCCTTATGAGCTAACTGAGCTCACAAAGAAGATTTCCAAGAAAGAGCTGAAGGTCCTGACTGGTTTCTTCTTGATTCTTTCAGTAAAATAAAGGAAGGACTATCAAACATAGGAGTCAAGAATTGATAGTTTTGAAAACTATCAGCTTTCACACATGACAATGAGATTAGTAATTTCAAGGAAGGATCAGGTTTAGAACATTACCAAAAAACAGGATGAGGTGAAGGCTTTGCTGATAAAATTCATGAATATCTGGGAAAGTCTGAGGCAGTGCATCAGCACATTATTGTAGTCAGAGAATAGGTTTCCAGGAAAATAATTCTCCCCACCAAAAGCTAGAGCCTGCAAGATGGATTTACCTCAAGAAGATTTGTAGGTGTGACTTTTTTAAAATACATAAACTCCAAGAGAATGGACAGGGTCTCAGGGTCCTCATGTGAGCTTATCACAGAAAAAGCCTGCAAAATGCCACCAGCTGAGATTGAGGGGGATGAAATGCAGAATGAAGGGATGTCCTTGGACTTCACATTCTGTTGGTAGGAAATGAACTCAGAAATCTAGTCAGTTAACACATACATTATCTTTTAGTTTTCAGAGTTGTATTTTTATTAGTACAATATGGCATAAAGACTACATTCTGCATCGGAATGGGCACACGTGCATACTATACCTTGATTCTTTTCTCATCTCCTTGTTACATTTGATGATGAATGAGAGATGGCATAGAGGCAGAACCAAGAGCCCAGAGGGCAGAGCCAAAAGCCGAGGAGAGTTATTCTTAGATTTTGAGGCCTATCCCCAGAACCTCTAGCCATCGCCTGGCTATATTTCAGACTTGCTGTGCAGTAGGGGCACCCTTGTGCTTGCATTCTCCTTTTGTGAACAGCGTTGGCTAGATGAACTGTCTTACCTTGT